>CM054126.1:11652684-11847684 GCA_028751855.1 Ambrosia trifida | reverse complement strand
CTAGGCATGAAATCTGGATCATGTAAATCATGATAATGATTTACATGCTTTTTCTTATGAGCCACAACTTGTCCTACATGTTTTGAAAAATCATTAAGTTTACCCCAATAATAGAACTCCAATGTAAAAGCATCAGATTATTACCAGAAATCAAAGTTTTAAACACTTAGCAAAAATATTTGAAAAACAGAGGATTGAAAGGAGAATCAATGTATAAAAACTAACCGTATTAGATGTTAGGATTGAAAACATAATCATTGTCTCAAACCTTCCACACTTTGAATGCAATGTTAATAACCTTCACATTCGTTGATGTTTAGGATTAGGGTTGCAAATGAACTGAACTTTCAGCTAACAGTTCATGAACCGTTTAACGGGATGTTTGTTTGTCTTCGTTCGTTTAATAAAGGAACGAACACCAACAAAAAATTTTGTTCGCTTAGTTAAACGAACGAACATGAACACAGGCCGCGTTCGTTCGTGTTTTATAGTTTACTAGGTTTTATAATTTTTTTTATTTTAATCAAATAAATAAAAAAATACTATGTGTGAGATTAATATATGATTATATGAGATCAATAAACCTACTTTTAGTATCCACGCTCAGTATATGTTTCCACCTCCCAATTTTGACACCCTCCACCATGCACCTCCGACGCTCTCCTCCATCCACCTCTGATGAGAACGTAGTTTTCTAGGACACCATATTATGTCAAGTACTAAGTATGTTTGGATAATTAAGTTATATTTTGGGTGGATCTAGCTAATGTCTTAACGTATGTGAATTTTATTCGAAAGTTAATATATGCCCGTTTATGTTTGCTTCCATTCATGAACACTTCTTTGTGTTTGTTTATGTTAATTTTTTATTCAAGAACACTTGTTTGTGTTCATTAATATTCGTTTATGTTTTTGTGCGTTCGTTCATGAATAAATTTAACAAACGAACACATACAAACATGAACACAAGTGTTTTATTAACAAACGAACACGAACAAAAAATCTCATTTGGCAACTGTTTGAGAACACATAATTTCCTTAACAAACAAAGACGAAAGATACATTGTTCGTGTTCGTTCGGTTCGTTTGCAACCCTATTTAGGATAGTTATTTAGGGACTTTACACAGTGGGAAGCAAGGAAGGAAGTAAGAAACAAATGGTGTTCAGAAGAGGGGTCAAAATGAGGGTTTTAAAACACATAACATGAAATGACAATTTTGTCCCTGAAGTTAATTGACTTCACTAACCCAGTTAGGAAAATGGTTCAAAATGACACCAAAATGAAACCGTTGGGTTCCCAGCGATAAAATAAACTATTCTCTCTAAAGTGGCATATGTGGCCAAACCTCAAGGGCCAATTTGACAGTTTACTCTAGTATTAATTTACTAGTGATTTATGCTTCATGGTGTTGTACATCATGCTATGTAGATTGTATCTTACTTTGTTTTTTCTTTAGTTTTTTTTTTTTTTTACTTTGGAAATATTTCATAGAATGGTAACCAAGTTTTATGAGTGTTTCAATCAAATCATTCATAAAAAAATGTTATATAAAATGTTCCAATGTTATATAAGTTACCTGAATAGCAAGTAAACTATCCTATATGACATTTCTTTAATTTTACTTTTTCCCTAAAACATGCTAACATAATGAACTAACTTAATAAAAAATAAATGAAATTAAACATTCAAATATCATCGATTTATGGTCCTGCAACCAAAAGAACCTTACCATCCTTCTGCCTCTATTGCTCTATACCACTACGCACTGTCGCACCACCACCCCATGACCCATCGTCCACCGTCGCACCACCCTAATACGCCACTAACCACCCATCATCATCACCAATTCGCGTCTAACTTGCCACCACCTTGGTTTTACATTAAATCCCTACACTTGTTTTACTTTAAAATTTATCTCATGTATCTTAAATAGATTTTTAGTTTTACGTTTCAATCCAAATTTTTCGAGTTGACATGCCGCTAGGTGCGTATGTAGTTCAACGTTTTTACCTCTATTTTTCTCGTCGAACGATCACGCTGTGTTTTAAGTTTCGATCTAAGTTTTGTGCATTATCACGCCGCAATTGGCGTACATGGTTCACCGTTTTTACGTCTACATTTCACTGAGTTTTGCTATTTTCGTTTTTTATATTTTTTAATGACTTTTCAGCGTTGTTAGTCACTGCCAACAATATGGCACTGATGCTACTTTGTACGGTTTTATATCATCCGCAACAACGTGAGAGGCTTAATTTGATTAAAATAAATGAATGAATAACAACAATACAATTTTTTTTTAACTTGGTCAAAACAAGTTATGAAAAAAAACCGGTGAGGGAATCGAAAACATTAACCTATTCAACCGATTAGGGTTTTTTTGGACTGGTTAACAGGTTATCAGTTATTAATAATGTGTTACTTTTTTAAATAAGTAATTTTTTTAAACTACTAAGGGGGTGTTTGGGATTGATTATTCAAAACAAATTATGCGTTTTGGAAAAGCAGGGGTGGAGCTGCTTTTAGATTATTGCGTTTTAGTAGCCTAAAAAACTGATTATCTGCGTTTTCAAAACGCAATCCAAACACTAAAAACTGATTATCTGCGTTTTCAAAACGCAATCCAAACACTAAAAACTGATTATCTGCGTTTTCAAAACGCAATAATCTAAAAATCAGATTCAAAACGCAATCCCAAACACTTAGGGGGCATTTTCCACCACATCATTATTATAATGCCCTTCAAACAAATGTGTAATGGTTAAAGCCACTTAATGCCTTTTTTAATTATTACTTTCCATATTTTTTATCTTATTTGGGCATTATACTAGAAATGCCCCACTCTCATAATGCCCATATAATGCCCAAGGGGGTGGTGTTAGGGGCATTATCATGATTATTCATGCCCTTATAATGCCCATTACACATGGTCTGATTGATGCTTGTATACACTTGGTAGGGGTGAGCATTTTGTGGTTCGGACCCACAGGAACCTTGAACCCGACTCACGAGAACCTTGGACCCGAACCTTTTTAAATATATGGGTCGGTTTTCGGTTCAAGATTTATATGAATTATCGGTTCCGGGTCGGGTCGGTTCCAAACCCACGGTTCTAATATAAGAACCACAAGAACCGTTTGTAATTTAATTAAAAAATAAAAAAATAATCTTTTTTAGTCTTTTAACTATTCGTTTTACGTTTTATTGTAATCGATTTCATGTAATGTTAATACAATATTAAAAATATTATTTATAATAATAACAATGTATTTTTCTTGCAATATTTTTCGGCTTAATGGATATACATAGATGTGATATATTGTATAATATATATTATATCCAAATTTGAAGTAAATATTTATATATGTCGATCTGAGGTGTGTGTGTATTTATTATGTATACATAACAGATTCACATAATATTTCTAGTGAGAAGATTGACAAAATTGTTACGAAAACATAAGTTGAGAAACGAAAAGTGACTTAAAAAAGAAACTCATGGGCTGTTGTTAGACTGTTCGTTGTGGAAGCGCGAGTAGCACGACGCGAATGAGGTTTCAGCGCCCGTGCTCACTCCCAGCCACAACAGCCCCACGCGAACAGTCCCGGCGCAAGCACAAGCGATGGTGGTCGCGTGGGTTAACGGGAAAAGTGACATTTGGTTGCGTCGTTGCTCAACCCCCAGCCACAACGGGTTCAAGTGACCGGATTACTTGATAGTCACGTCGGTGGGTAGCGCCCGTTCGCTCGCGCATCCACAACGGACGACCTTAGAACCATATGGAGGAATTCTTTTATGAGCATGGTAAAAGAATAGGATTATGTAAATCCTCTAAAAGTGGCTATTACATTAAAAGGTTCTAGAGGGTCAGACCCTTTTACCCGACCCATCAGAACCTTTAGGACCCGGGACCACATGGCCTTTTAAGGTTCGGTTCGTGGTTTCTAATTTCAACAATAAAAGGGTATACGGTTCTGGTAGGTCCGGGTCAGGTCGGGTCGGTTATGGACCCTTTGCACAGCCCTAACACTTGGCATCAAATTCGTCAGCGTGATATCCCTATGATAACTTTAATTTTTATTTTTATTTTTATTTTTATTTATTTTTTTTTTTTTTGGTTTGTCTTCGTAATGGTTCTTAAAACGAACATTTTTCTCTTATCGTTGAAGAAGTCAACTTTATGCCTAGCCTTCTTTGCATAATCGAAATAGCAAAATTCTTGGGTCATCTCAATGTGTTTATGATTTTGCATTAATTGTAACTTCATCAATCTTATTGATTAGTGTACCCATTGTATTTGCTTCTCTTAAGGATAGGACATCGATTGCTACCACAAGAACTACTAACATCTACTTTGTTCACCCAGTATATTCGGATAACACCATAGTGCCCATGCATATGATATTTATTAGCATTTCTTTCGAGATGTGCAATCACAACTCATATGGCAAACCCATCAGCTGAGGGTTCACCTCTTGTTCACATTTGTTGTTTACTTCGAAAAACGCGTATGCTCTATCAAATATTGCCCGCCATGCATTAAAGCCGCAATTTTAGTAACTTGGATCCTAGCACAATACAAACTAATCAGCCGCTTCATAACTTTGCCTGTTTAGGAAAATCTTTGCCTAGCTTACGCGGTTTTATTAGGATCTATGTTATGTTGTATTTTAGAATTCCGGGGACAAAACTAAATTAATAAAATATTTTCATTTACGAAAATTACATCACAATAGAAGGTAGACGGGCAACAAGCTGCGCCGCCACCCCTTTCTGAATTGCGAACCCTAGTCTACCAAAGACAAATCCTTGCTCCCGTGGAGATGAACTATTGATGTGGATGACCCGTTGGACCCTGGTTAAGAAACGAATAGCTTCTGGCGCTAAGGAGCCAAAGGTATCAAAGGCCAATGGGATAGAGATAAATTAATGGGATAGAGATAATATAACCCGAAATAATAAATGAATATATAATACTAGCTGATTACCCCGGGAGGGTCCCGGGGTTGAAAAATCTAATTTTACGTGATAACCTATTGCAAATGGCTCAAGTTAACTAACCACAAAATCTCTCAATCATTGCATGTTCATAGTATTCTAATCAGTAATAACTTATATTACCTAATCTAAAACCTAATCAATAATCATCTAAAGAATCACTTATGTAAGCTGCAACTATTAAAAAACTCATCACATCTCTCTAATTTCTCACATTCTAATGGCTCTTATAATTCCTAACCTAATCAACTAAACAAACACTTAAGTTGGAAGTTGTAATCATTGCATCTCATTATGCCACGTGGCATAATCAAGAGATGGTTGAAGCCACCATTGAACGCCACGTCAGCAACTATCAATTCTTTCCGGGAGCGTCCCGGGGTTGAAAAATATAACCATTCTAATAATACTAATACTAATAGTAATAATTATTACTCTTCTAATTAAATAAATAAAAAAAATAACCTTGCTATAAGGTGACACCATGTGTTGCAGTGTTGCGCGATTCTTTCTCCTAACTTCTCTTGATGAAGTATACATAGTAAAATTCCAATGATAACATGACGATTGGGCTGATTTTCAACATCGTAGATAAGAACCCGGTTTAAAAGAAAAAACATGATTAATGAATAACATGAACACTTTGTGTGTTTTTTTTCTGTATGAACGAAACCCCACAAAAAATAGTCGATTTTTCTCTGTTTTTTATATAGGACTATGGTACTCGTTGGAAAGATAATAAAACGCTCGTTAATTTGGTGTAATTTTTTTTCTTTAAAAAATCCCGTATATAAAAGATATAAACGTTTAAAAATTATGGAAGGAAACATGAGAGAGGAAATTTTAAATTTATTTTTAAATTCTTTTTTTCCTAAAATAACTCAATTTAATTTAGAGTTTTATGTTTATCTTTTTTTTTTAATTAAAAAAGGAAATAGTTCAAAAACATTAAAATCTTTCAATTATGATGCCACGTGGCACTCTCAAGGGGAGGTTGAGGCCTTCATTGCACGCCACGTCAGCATATACGTTTTCTTTTATATATAGATAGATATTTCTCGCCGTCTATCTCCATTGGGGGACCCACACCCTGGCCAATGGTGCGGGCGCCCACCTTGAAAAAAAATTTTAGTGTTTATATATACGTGTTTATTCCGTCCGCACCCCATAAAAATTTTCTATCACATCCCTTGGATTTTTGAAACCGAGGAAAAGCAAGGAAACAAGCTTTCCTCTCCCCGTTTATAAGCCTAAATGTTCCAGAGTTTAATAATTGAAGGAAAGGAAATGAAGCGGAGAGAAAGGGGAACAATTTTGTGTTCCAGAATTTCATTAAAGGAAAGAAGTGGAGAGAAGATGAAGGAAAATTATCCCAAATAACAATCCTTCCAAATTGGAAGGAAACCACAGGAAGAGAGAGTAAAAAAAATTAAAGTATATCATTTACTAATATACCCTCTCATTTAACATATAATAAAATCTTACAAGGGTATAATTGTAAAATATACGTTTCTTTTCTCTTCCTTTCAACTCGGGAACACATAAAATCTTTAGTTTCTTTTCTTTTCTTTTCAACTCGTGAACACGAAATAAAATTATATATTTTCCTTTCTTTTCTCTCTTAATATCCCTTTCTCTTCTTTTCTTTTATTTAGTAAACTCCGGAACATAGCGAGCTAAATCCGCGATCCATGCGCTTGGTAGAAAGGTTGGTGTGTATATATTCCTTGTTTTTTTTGGCGGGCAAAGACTTGGTGGAAAGGTTGTAGGTCTCTCTTAATTTGATGTGAAGAAGAAGAACTTTTTTTTAGCGCAAGAAGTCACGTTAACTTTTAATATGATTTTCTTTTTATTTAATTTCTTTTTACTTTATTTTACATGTCCTTTAATTTAGTTTATTGTCTATTATTTTTATAAGGTTTAATAAAATACCAGGTAGATAAGATCAAGTACAATGAGTGATATTATAATCCATAGATAATTCAAACGAATCAAACTATTCAGTTCGATTCTAGATATGTAAATCCAAGAATTTGGAAATCGTTTTAACGAGGTAACATCTGAGTTACTTATTTGTATTAATAGCTTGAGTCCTTGTGATAATTTTGGTGCGTTTGATGTTCCAAAACTACTACGATTAGCCGAGATGTATCCAGAACTTTAGATTTTAAATTTTGTTATGCATATTTAACGACGTTTAAAATACTTTGGGCATTTGGTTTCCTTTTGTTGATTATATAATATTAGTATTATTATTTTTAGTATACGAGTCGACCCAACCCGACCCGTGTCACCTGATGGATTAACGGCCAAAGGGCTTAGAGATACCGCACCCCATAAAAAAAAATTCTGGGTCCGCCACTGGCTATCTCTAATTGTTTATCGTTTGAATTCAACCATCCGATCAAGAAATTCATCAATCCTGGTAGTGTAAATTGAGATGTTATGGATTTTAGTGGCGATTATCCGATACATATTCCCTCCATTATTAGGATGGGTGCAGGGCTGCAAACGAACCGAACACGAACAAATAATTTCGTTCGTTTAGTTAAACGAATGAACATGAACATAGCCGCATATGTTCGTTTATGTTTGTGAATGTTCAATAACGTGTTCACTTATGTTTGTTTTGTGTTCGATAGATTAATAACGTTATATGTTTTTTAATTTGTTCTGATATTCTTTTATTTTTATTTATTTTGCCCAAATAAGTAAATATTTTATATGAGGTAAATATATGAGATCAATAAACCATACTTTTAGTATCCACGTTCATCATTTGTTTTCACGTTCCTGGGTCGACGCGTACGACAATCGCCATCTACCTCCAATGCCCACCGCCTCTGACACCCTCCGCCATTTGCCTCTGACGCTCTCTGCCATCCACCCCCGAAGCCAATAGCCATGTTTAGATTATTAGGTTATATTTTAGATGGATCTACCTAATGTATTAATGTGTGTGAATTTAATCTTATTCGAAAGTTAATATATGTTCGTTTGCATTTGTTTCCGATCTTGAATATTTCTTTGTGTTCATCTATGTTGATGGACACTTGTTTGTGTTCATGAATGTTCGTTTGCGTTAGTGTGCGTCCATTAACAAAATTAACAAATGAACACTAACACTAGCGTTTTCTTAAAAAATGAACACGAACAAAAATCTCGTTCGGTAGGTGTTCATGAACTATCTGTAAATACATATATTTCCATAACCAACAAACACGAACAAGGCTTTGTCTGTGTTCGTTCGATACGTTTGCAGACCTAATTGGGTGGCATGGGCCTGCCTGCACCTCTCTCCCCCTCAGCTGAATAATGACCAATAACGCTCCTCTTCCCATTGCCTTGGCGCCATTTCCCTTCTCGCGAGCATAATAATGAGAAAGATCGACTATTTTTTTGTGGGTCCCATTTATTTAAATAATTTGCACCCGAAAAACAAATACAATGGCTGAAGAAACAATATGTATCTCGGGGATTATCACTAATCACCGAGGGGGTTTATACTTATGTTTATCCAAGTACAATCCTTTACCCAAACCGTTGATTTAACCCGAGACGGGAAATAAGAGTGAGTGAGTGTGTGGTGAAAGTAAAGACACAAAGATGTAAGTGGTTCGGTCGAGTTCGACCTACGTCCAATGTGAAGAGCCGGTTGTTTATTACTTTGGAGTTTACAAAGTATTACAAGAAGAACCTAGCTCTATAGTACAAGTGATGATTTTCGGATCCTTTGCAAAGGAGTTGATGTCTTCTATTTATAGTGGAAGTCGTGGGCTTTGGAAAAAGCTCAGGTGGAGTCTTGGTTGGTTTGGGCCTTGCTCCGGCCCAGATGCTTTTGGCCCATGAAACGGGCGGGAAAAAGGATACCCATGCTGCTGATGTCATCGGCAGTTGGAGTTACCTTGTCTGGTGGACACGTGGCGGCTTTTGACTGGTCACCGGCGGCTTCTGACGTGACGTCTGGCAGCAGGTAAGCATGCATGTTCAGCACTGTTGAAGCAGCATAGTGGAAACATGGAAGCAGTCAAGTCATTGTTGGTGTCGGTGGTTATTGGACCACTGCGAACACGTGTCGCCCTCTGACCGGAGACATCTCTGATCTTATGCGGGTTGGTCTTCCTGATCCTTGTTCTTCCGTAACTCGTACTAAAAGCTGATGATTCCGCGGAATGATTTCCGCGTGGTGATTCCGCGGATTATCCTGAAGAGGGATAGGGACACCGTCACCGCGAGGATTAGGCTCCCTATCCCTTCAAGTCCCCATAGTCTAGGGCTTCTCCTGTTCTTGATTCAAGAGTAGGTGGAGTGCTAGACTGAATAAAGTGTTAGTCGCGGACGATAGCTTGTCTGCTTGATGAAGGGTCTTGCATGTTTGTGCTGAATGTTGACGGAGAACGTTGTTAGTCGCTTTATGTCAAACTTCCGCTGGAGATGACATGACGTGCCTTGTCCTAAAAAGGAGCAGGCGGAGAACGTCTTTTCTCGCTTTACGTCAAACTTCCGCCATGCTGATCCTGCCGCTGCTCTCAGATACTTTATATAGAAGTCGGACAAGCTTGGAGAGGAAGCCAAGCGGCAAGCGAAAGAGCAGGAAAAGGCGCGCCGAGAAGAAGAGCGCCGGAAAGCTTCTGGTGAGGGGTTTTCTGGAAGTTAACCTGACCCATATGCGGATCAGGTTGATTTTAGCGGCTTTGACGAGTAGGCGAATTTTGTAGTCTTCATTTTGTTTGTACTTGTAAATATACGTTGGGTTTTTAATTCCCAACTTTTTTAATGAAAATTTTGTTTGTTATATCTTGTGTATTCTCACGCTAATTTCTGTTGTACTTATTTAACCGAGTCGTCATCCAGTGCTTAAGTAGAAGTTAGTGCGTATGTTCAATTAATCAGTCCAGCGTTTAAGTGTTTAATACTTTTGCCTTGAAGACTGTAGTACACAACTTGTGCCGTGAGTCCGACTGAAGCGCCAAAGGGCCTTGTCTTGAATACTGTTGTCCGCATTTTGGGATGATGTGTGGCCATTAAGTCCGACGTCTGTTCAAACAGGTCTTGAAGACAAGGGTCCAACACATATCCGCATATGCGGTGTTCAACTCCGACAAGTAAACCACGTCTTGAAGGCTATAGCACAACGTGTTTGGCCGGGGGGGGCGGTTATGAGTCCGACATGCACTGGGCCTGTCTTGATGACTCTTTCGCGATCCCGCCAAAACACGCGGCTGTGCTAGTCCAATGTAGGTTGTAGCTTAGGCTTGAAGACCTAGGCAAGGAAAAACAAGTAGAATAACAGACGTAGGAATCGAACTTTCATTGATTGAATAAGTACAACGTCATGTGTAGCCGGAAGTGTAAGTAAATTACAAGTAGCATAGGCGCAATTATACTGCATTCCAAGATCGTGGGATGGGCGTTAGTTTTTCTAGCGCGTAGGCACCTTTGCCAAAACTTCTTGGATTTTATAGGCCCTTCCCAAGTTGGTGCTATTTTTCCTGGTTTTTCGGCGTTTGAAGCTTCATTGCTGCGAAAAATGTAGTCCCCGATTTTGAATGCACACTGTTTAATGCGCTGGTTATAGTAGCGCTCTAGCTGTGTCTTGTACTTAGCTTCTTTGATGGCGGCAAGGTCGTGCCGCTCTTCGAGTAAGTCAAGATTTAAGTTGAGCTCTTCGTCATTATTCCCTTTGTTAGCCATTAATACTCTTACGGAGGGGCATCCAATTTCTGCGGGGATTACGTCCTCGGAACCATAAGTTTGGCTGAATGGTGTTTCGCCATTGCTTGACTTGGTCAGGGTGAAGTAGGCCCATAATACATGGGGAAGTTCGTCTACGCACCCTGTGCTCTTGGTTCCCAACCGCGCTTTAATGCCCTCCACAATACTTCGATTTGCTCTCTCGACTTGACCATTACCTTGTGGATGTACGACTAATGTGAATATTTGTTGGACACCCAGCTGCGCCAACCATTCTTGTAATGATTGGTCCACAAATTGTGTACCATTGTCTCTCACAAGTTGCATTGGAAGCCCGAATCTGCAAATGATGAATTCCCAAATGAATTTCTTGACATGTGCGCCGTCCATCTTGGCGAGAGGTTTTGCCTCGACCCATTTGGTAAAGTAGTCAATGGCGACGATGAGGAACTTGATGTTTCCGAGTGCCGTCGGGAATGGATCGACTAAATCAATTGCCCATTTTTTTAAAAGGCCATGCGGCTGTGACTGGCACCAGGTCGTTTTTTGGACACAGGGTGTTTGGCGCGTGGCGTTGGCAGTTATCGCATTTGCGCAACTCTTTGACTACGTCCACGTGCATTCCTGGCCAGTAGTACCCTGCGTTCGTCAGTTTGGCGACTACCATCCTTGCGCCTGCGTGTAGTCCGCAGATTCCCTTATGAATATCTCTGATGAAAAAGGAAGCGTCTGTGGAGTTGACACAACGGAGAAGCAGCCCTTGGTATGAGCGACGATATAGTAGGCCGTCGATGAGTTGGTAATGGAGAGCCTTGTGTCGGACCTTCCGGGCCTCTGACTTGTCGTCCGGAAGGGTGCCGGAGAATAGATAGGCTTTGATTGGGGTCATCCACGACGCATTGCCTGTTTGGATGACATTAACCTGTCGCAGTGGAACAGATGGGTTGCTGAAGACTTCGACGCGGACTTCCTTTGCCATATGTTAGAAAACTGTGGAAGCCATTAAGCTCAGCGCATCGACTGGTTTGTTTTCACTACGCCTGATGTGTTCTACGGTGCAGGAGTCGAATCTGCGCATGAGCTGCTTCGCTTGTTCCAAATAAAGAGCCATGGTTTCGTCCTTGGCGTCATAATTCTCGTTTATCTGTCGTGCGACGAGTAATAAGTCCACGTGTGCCCCCACGTGCCTGGCCCCTATTTTTTCCGCGATGCGGAGGCCTGCCAGCAACGCTTTGTTTCCGCCTCGTTATTCGTGCTTTTGAAATCGAGTCAGGTGGCGTATGTGAACTCATGCTTATCTGGGCTAATAAACGGAGACCCGCGCCAGAGCCATCATCGTTGGAGGC
Source organism: Ambrosia trifida (assembly GCA_028751855.1). Taxonomy (NCBI): domain Eukaryota; kingdom Viridiplantae; phylum Streptophyta; class Magnoliopsida; order Asterales; family Asteraceae; genus Ambrosia; species Ambrosia trifida. Next base: position 11,835,647 of record CM054126.1, on the reverse strand, counting down.
CCCGTCTATGAAGATGGACCATTTCTACGATGGGTCTTGAGTTGGCGCGGGCGACTGTTCGGCTTCGCACTCTTTGACTTTGTGGGACGGTATTTCTGTTGCGAAATCAGGTAGAACTTGACCGTTGATTGCGGGCCGGGGCTTGTAATAAATGGTATGTTCTCCCAACTCAATAGCCCATTTTGCGAGGCGACCGAAAAGTTTCGGTTTGCAAAGGACGTTGCTGATTCTGTAGTCCATGAGGACGTTGATGGGGTGACCCTGATAGTATACATCGTTTCCGCATCGAGCAAAGTGCGGCTGATGTAGTAAATCGGTGTTTGCACCCCTTTGCGATCTACCATGAGGACCGAACCCACCGCCTGTTCTGTGACGGAGAGGTAGAGTGTGAGCGGCTCCTTGGGTAGAGGCGATGTCAGAGTTGGGAGGCTCATGAGGCACTGCTTCATTGCTTGAAAAGTTGTTTCCGCTTCCGCTGTCCAACGGAATTTGCTCTTTTTTAGACAATTCTTCAAAGTGTCCACGAAAGGGAAATACATTGAAGCGTAATTTGATAGAAAGCGGTTGAGGGCCACCAGGCGACCCATCAGCGTTTGCACTTCCTTGATTGAAGCAGGAGAAGGCATCCTTTCGATTGCTTGAACTTTTTCGGGATTGGCGCGGAAGCCATCCCGTGTAATGATGACGCCCATAAATTTGCCTTCTTCCATTCCGAATGAGCATTTGCTAGGATTTAACTTCATGCGCACCTTGCGTAATTGGTTAAAAGTTTGTTGAAGATCCCGCAGCATGGCTCCTTCCTCCGAGCTTTTGATTACAAGGTCATCGACGTACACTTCAAGGCGAACGTCGATTTCATCCACAAAGGCGGTGTCCATGAGGCGTTGATAAGTGGCGCCCGCATTCTTTAAACCAAAAGGCATATTGGTGTAGCAGAAAGTACCCATATCTGTGCGGAACGCTGTCTTGTCCTCGTCTTCCTTTGCCATTTTTATTTGGTGGTACCCCTTATATGCGCCAAGGAAGCATTTGAAGCGATAAGGGGCCAAAGAGTCCACCTTTAAGTCGATTTCTTGCAGCGGATAACAGTCTTTAGGAAACGCCTTGTTGAGGTCCTTGTAGTCAACACACAGGCGCCTTGCGACCATAACAGGGTTGGCGACCCAAGTTTGGTACCGAATGGGGCGTATGTTGCCCGCATTGAGCAGCTCGATGACTTGCTCGTTCATGGCCTTTGTTTTCTCCGGACCCATGCTCCGCTTCTTCTGAACCACTGGCTCTACTAAGCGGTACACGTTGAGCCTGTGTTCCACTATGTCCCGCGGAACACCAACCATGTCCGCTGGTTGCCATGCGAAGACGTCCATGTTGCAGATTAGTAATTGCTTAAGATGATTGCGGATGGTGTTGGAAATTACATGGCCATTGACCACCGTTTGCTCCGAAAATTTAGGGTTGAGTACCCATTTTTCCGGCTCTGTGCGGGTATCAGTTTTGACCATTTTCGGGGGTTTGGCGGTTTCCGCCGAGTGACAGTCCTTGTTCCCCCCAATGAATGTAATGCCGGTCTTGGTTGGAAATCCCACTATTGCATGAGCAGTAGAGGCGTTTGCATTAAAGCGCGCAATGGCCTCGCGGCCGAGTAAGATGTCGTGACTGGAGTTGGCTGGCAGGACCATGAAGTCGCAGATTTTTGTGCGCTCATGTGTGCCATTGGACATCATTACAGGCATGGAAATCATGCCGCGGGGCATGATTGTTTCATGGATGAAGCCGGAGATTGGCTCGTTGACCGATACGAGCTTTGCCTTGTCTTCTTCATCCAATTGCTGAAAACACTGATCATACATGATGTCAGTGCTGCTTCCGCCATCTAGGAACATGTACCATGTGCGTTAATGTCCAAAGACGTCAGCTTCCTTCCAAGAGTGATCATTTTATTGTACACGGGAGCGTTTCCCATGGTGGGCCTTCTTTCCGTGCCTTGTCATATTGCATTGATGGCGCGGAATGATGGTGGTGTTGTGAGTATTGAGGTCACGGATTTTCTTCCGCGACCCTTCCGCCTAATTGTCATCACCATTTTTCCCCTTAGCGGCGCGATGACCGTTCTTGACGAGGTGGCCGAGCTGTCCAGACTTCAGCGCGACCTCAATCTCCATCTTCAGACGGTAACAATTTTCTGTAAGATGGCCGAAATCGTTGTGGTACTCGCAAAATTTGCTTGTATCAACATTCCTTCTTTTCCCAAGGGTCTTGGGTTCCTTGAGAGTGACTTGCTCCGTCTTGAGGACTTGAGACAGAGTTTTGGTCAGCGGGGTCCAATCGTGGTTTTTCTTGGAGTGACCACGTTGTTCCCGCGACTGTTTATTATTGATGAGCAGGCCGGCGTCATTGGCGGGGGAGTACTTCCCCTCGTCCGTTGAGCCCGAGATGCGGGTCCATACGAACTTGCTTTTATTTTTATTTTTATTATTATTATGGTGTTGCTGGAAGCCGTGCGTCTGATTGAAGGACTTTTCAGAGGAGGCATATATTTTAACGGGGTGGATGAGCTCATCCCATGACTCTGGGATACCATCCTTGCCAGTAAGGCATTTCATGAGTTCTGAGCTGTGCACATTATGAATGAACACAACGCGGGAAAGTTCTTCTCCGCAGCCTATCTGAAGGGCCTCCTTGTTGAAGAGGACGATGAAGTTCTCAATGGACTCATGATCATATCGGCGGCACAACAGTGTATGCGCCTTGTCCCGTTTGTGCTTCCTGGAGTGTGAAAAATGATTACCGAACTTGTCGGTAAGGTCGTCAAAGTCCGTATTGCTCCCCGCGGGGAGATTATCAAACCAGACTCTTGCTGCGCCCGTCAGTGTCTGGGACAATAGATGTCACCAAACCTGGACTGGCCAGTTAACAGAAATCCCCGCACATTCAAAGTCATGAACGTGGTCGTCTGGGTCACGCAGGCCATCGTACTTGCCGATGCTGCTGGGAAGCTTAGCTTTCCTGGAGATTCTGGCGGTCGCTATGCGGGCGACAAATTTTGATTTTTCAGCAAAAGACTTTGGCCTATATTGTAACACCCCAACCGATGGCGGAAACATCGGGATGTCACGTATTGACGATTGTTCAGTAGCTCATGGTAAATAATACATTTCAATAATTGATTTAAATAAATTACATACAATTGTTCTACAAGAATTTACACATCAAATGAGAAATACTAAATATGCATCTTCAAGCATTAACTTTAGTCTTCAAGCAAAGCTATAACCTGAAACATGTTAAGTTTGAAAATATTTTGGGTCAACAAAGGTTGGTGAGAATTACATAGGTTTGAATTTGAATAAAAACTTGTACAATTCGAGTGTCATGGCAAGTCTAGTCCATATGTGAAAACAATACTACCCGGTAAATCGTGTGCATAATCAAACCTTGTGACTAGAATATTGTGGTCCATCCCATACGCATATGGTTCACTCGTTTATGTTGCGATAACAATCACCCACGCTACCTATGTAGGAGGTAACGTATCCGGGTGGGGTTGTCAGTCCAATAGATCTATCATTGTGTATCGTTGGCTTGTACGGAGTTAATGATTATGCTAGAATAATTGTGTTTACCATAGTAATGTTTGAGACATAATGCAACATAGAATAACACATAGACACTTATGTTGAATTGTAAATTGATGTTGTAACATGTTTCACCCCAAAATAGTGAAATGGTAAAAGGGGCTATGTAAACTCACCTCAATGATAGTGTTGAATCCCTTGATATAGAATAAATGTGGAACAACGATCCCAAGTATTACCCTAAATTTAAAGCAATAAAATAAGTTTAAGTTTTCTAGTCTACAAGTATTTTCTAGGGTTCCTAATTTGGGGATAAGTATTGATTTATGATTAAATTTTGAATAATTGTTAATAACTAAATAAATAAAGAAATAATTAATAAAAATATTTCTGACCAATATTAACTAAATGTAGTTAAATTATAATGTAATAAATGTGAAAATAATTTTTATAAAATAATTTTCTTATTTAATGAATATTTATATATATATATATATACTTATTTGAAAAAATATAGACTTAATATTTAAAAATATTAAAATTTATAAATTTCAAATCAAAAATTTATATTTCTGATCTAAATGATTAATAATAATTTATGTGAAATTTTGATGCAAAAATGATGAAAAATGAATTTATTATGATTTATTTATGATTAAAATAACAAAAATCGATTAAAAATATTAAATAAATGATTTTTCTGAAATAAATTTCATTTCTGAAATGTTTATTGATTTATAAGTTTGAAATAATTTTTGTGGGATTTTATAAAGTCGTTTTGATATTTTTATAGAATTTTGAAGTTTTAAATGAATAAATTTGTAATATTTATAATATATAATAAATAAATAATTTTTGAAAAACTAAAAGTTGGATATTAAACATTATCATAAGACTAACTTAAAATAAATTTTGTAGAATTTATAAACCATGTTTAGTATTTAAAATCCATTTTTAAAAATAACATAGGTTATATAGGTATAAAAGAAATCCAAAAAAAAAAATGATTGCATGTGCCAAGGCTCGAACCTGAGCCACTGACCGGTTCGTGGTTTAAATCACAAGCCTAGACCATCTGGTCTAGACCCTGAGAACGATTATTCTTGGTTTAAATTAATTATATAGCTTATCTGTTTCACTTTTATAACCATTTTGAGAAAAAGAAAAGAAACACGCGTGAGTGGGACTCGAACCCTGGCCTTTTGCCGGTTCGTGTCTTAACATAAAGGGGCTATACCAACTGATCTACTGATCAGTTGGTGATAGGTTTTGATCTGTTTTAAATATAAATAGTATCAGTTATGCATCATCATCCCCAAATACTATAGGTTGAACCCTAGTTTTTTAATAATTCGAATCAACAAACAATAACCCCTGAATTCATAGGGTTATTGTTTGGATTATAACAATGATTGAAAACATGTAAAAGATTGTGACTTACAACCTAGAATTGATGACGAATTGTCTGGTCAACCGAATAGTCAACCGCGAACACAAATGACGATTATAACGAAGTTTTTTTAGAAGAAATTGAGAGTAGAGGTATGGTTTTCAGCGAGTTTAGCTTGTCAAGAGGGGCTCAATTTATACAAACACCAAATGGATTGGGTTATTTAGAAAGTTTGACCCACATTGAATTGTATGCGCGTGAATTGGCTTCGAATTGGAATGTTTTAAGTCCTGATTTGCGTGGGAATCAATCATAGATGGTCGGTCAAAACATTACCTTAAACGAATTTGATAATTAACGCGGATTGAAGCTCGAATTTGGAAAGGTTGAATCGCAGTTGACTTTCCAAGTCAACTATGATGAAGTGGGGAAAGGTTCAAACTTTAAACGGTTCAGATATGTTCAACAAGAATGGGTAGCTCAACTGGTTGAGCTGTGTGGTTGTGTGAGCCGTCCATGGGCACGGGTTCGATTCCCGGCCCAGGCACTTATTTTTTGACAATTATTTTACCATTAAATTGTTAATATATGATTTTAGTATGGTTCTAGGAGTCCAAACGTGACACGAAATATTTTTTAGAAGGTACGGTAATGATATAAATGCAACGTTTTATTATTTCAAGTCGCAAACGTGCATGGAATAATACGAAATGTTACATATATGGCTTAACCAAGTCATCGTCTACATCCTTGCGGTGTGGACGGTGGGAGTGGCTCCTCCCGCTGTAGTCTGAGTCGGTGCTGGATGACTCGTAACCATCGGACTCGTCGTGTGACTTTGCTTGGCCCCGAGCCCTTGCGTTTCCGCCAGGCTCCCCGCTATAATTGTCACGCAACCAGTAACTTCCTTATTCTTATGACCCTTTCTTGGTGGAGAGTCGTAAGTGAGGGCCTTGCCCTTCTTTTTTTATTTTTTCAAGAGCATCCGCTGGTAGATAGCGACACTCTTGGTGTTTTGACGGAGGAGCCACTGGTCTGGGTCCTCCTTAGAGTTATCACCACTGTCTTCGTCGGTGTCCACGTCACGCACCTCGAAGGCTAGCTTCTGGATGCGTGAGGTGGATTGTTTGACGACAGTGGCCGGAGTGTTGTCGTTTCCGAGGAGTTGGACGTCAACATCCCCGGTTTGGTTGACGATGGCAGTGTTAGGGTTGGGTTTAGCCATGGGTGGGTTAAAAGATGAGAAAAAGGGTTGTTCTAGCCGTTGGATGGCGCCAATGAAGAAACAATAACTATCTTGGGGATTATCACTAATCACCGAGGGGGTTTATACTTATGTTTATCCAAGTATAATCCTTTATCCAAACCGTTGGTTTAACCCGAGACGTGAAATAAGAGTGAGTGTGTGTGTGGTGAAAGTAATAACACAAAGATGTAAGTGGTTCGATCGAGTTCGACCTACGTCCACTGTGAAGAGCTGGTTGTTTCTTACTTTGGAGTTTACAAAGTATTACAAGAAGAACCTAGCTCTATAGTACAAGTTATGATTTTCGGATCCTTTGCAAAGGAGTTAATGTCTTATATTTATAGTGAAAGTCGTGGCCTTTGGAAAAAGCCCACGAGGAGTCTTGGTTGGTTTGAGCCTTTCTCCGACCCGAATGCTTTTGGCCCATGAAACGGGCAGGAAAAATGATACCTATGTTGCTGATGTCATCGGCAGTTGGAGTTATCTTGTCTGGTGGACACGTGGGGGCTTTTGACTGGTCGTCGGCGGTATGTCGTTCTGACACAGCATGGTTGACTTACCTGCTGGCTTCTGACGTGACGTCTGGCAGCAGGTAAGCATGCCTGTTCAGCACTTTACACTTCATCTCTCAAAATCAAACCCATCCTAACATTTTAAAAAATGAAATCTCATCTCTACATTGGTTCCTTGGACCGAAACTGAAGAAACTGCGTTAACAATGGCATGGACTAACGTTAACGAAAATACGAGCTCCACTGTTCTTCGTGCTAGGCTAACGTTTTAGCCAAATTTCATGTCTTAGTCGGCTAAACACAACGCACTAGTGATTTATTCACGCACAAGTGGCCAAATATCAAAGCTAAGTACTGTGAACGCTTTGAAAATATGTTTAAGGATGAAGACTCTAACCAAACCAAACCAAACCAAAGACATAGCTATAGAAGTTACTTAAGTCGAGTATACTTCTTAGGTCGGCTAGAGTTTTGACCATGTTTCGGCATGACATAATTTAAGGCCAAAGTTATATTAGGTTAATTATGTTTTCTAGTTATTAATTTATTTTATGTAATGTTTAGTTTATTTAATTGTTGTTTATTTAAAAAAAGAAAAAAAAAAGTGATGGATGTGATTACCACCCATGTATTTACCCATGTATTTATTGATGAATGTGATAAAATATGAAAAATTGAGATAACACATAAAAATTGGTGAATGTTTAGCAATGCTGTAATAACCACCCCTTTGACCTAACGCATGACATATACTATATACATTTTTGATTAAAAGCAAGAAAAAAATATCTAAGTTAATAAATTATGTATTTTGGTATACAACATCAAGTAATAACATTACAAACACATAAATGAATTAATTGTCTCGGCCACCCACCGTCTTGGCTGACAGCAACCTACCTAACCACCGTCTTTTTAAAAACATGCCGAAAAATAAATCAAGGGTAGCTGCCTTTTTTCATACCAATTCCCATTTTCCTGCCTCCTTTTACGACCAAAAGACTTATTGTTTTTTGACATTTTAAAATATAATTATATCTATTAATTAATATTTGTTATTTAGCCAGAAAAGTATTATTTGTCGGTCAAAGTTGGAAAAAAATATGGGATTATTATTGTTATTTCCATAGTCTTTGAAAACAGTTACACGACTACTGTTTAACAAATTGACATACCAACCATGTTTGAATGTGTTGTTGACAAATGAGAACTTGACTTGTATGCACGTTGAAATGTCCACTCTTGGATATTATTTTTAGGTTTTAACATTTTGGGTACCGATATAATTGATTTTTTTATGCTTAATACACAATAGAAACTGATTTTAGTAAATTATAGATTGATAAATACGGGAGGATAAGATCTGATTTCACATGATTTCACAGCTGTTTATTTTTACTATAACTTTAGGTCTATTGTAGTATGACTAATCCATTATGCATGAAAGTTACAAAATGAGGTCCTTTTGATAAACAACAATAAAGAAGTTAAATTTTAATATATATCTTTAAATATTGCTATTATCAAGAAAATAAAAAAAAATGTTATTATACTTGTATGATTAAGTTAATATAACAAAGTATGGTGGCAATTTTTAATATTCGAAGTACACTTTGTGAATAACACATATTGAATATGGAACCTATCTCATATAACCGAATAAATGTTAATTTACATGCAGTATTTACCAAATATAATGACCGAAACAAAACTAGTTAAATACAGTTTTATATGTATATACCATTATTTTTTTGGAAAAAAATAACCATTGTAAAATATATGTTTTTAAGCATTTTGGGCAAAAAAAATAACAAAAGCGCCGATGGGATTTTTTTTAAAAAATAAACAAAGTTGCTAAAAAAACATATGTTTTCAGTTATTTACCTATGGTTTTAGCAACTTTGTTTATTTTTTTTAAAAAAATCTCATCGGCGCTTTTTTTTTTATTTTTTTGCCTCAAAACGCTTACAAACATGTATTTTACATTTGTTATTTTATGACTCGTATCGTTTTTATTCAATAAAAACTTGTATACAAAATTGGTGCATGTGGAATGAACCAGGCAGCAATTATACTATGTATAATTTTAGACTGAAGTTGAACAGTGCAAAACTTGAACAGTAGCTTTGGTTTTTTTTTTTTGTGAATTGTGGATCTTCCAGGGGGCATTTTGGTCGTTTGGTGAGCGGTGGTTGAACACAGCTGTCTGGTATCGTTCTTTGAGCTACGTTTCTAACCTTTGGTCTTCCCACTACCCACACATGTAAATGAGGAGGACACGTGTTTTGTAGATGCATCTCTACTATTCTGCTACATATCTCTGCTTTATTTTCAAACCCTAATCCTATGAACATGAGCATATTGAGAGCAAGATTAGAGCACTGGATTTTCAATATCATCTGAAGAAGATTGGGACCCCACGGCCTTTTCTACAACCATGGATTCCATAAAAAAAATGGTATCGAATTCTCCCCACTTGCTATATATTAGTGATTTTCAAGTGTTTGCGCTTCTTGGTTGTCCACCTCTTCTCCTTTACTTTTGGTTTTGTTGGTGTTTATGCTTTTTGCTAAATCCAACAACCTTCTTCATCCATAGTTAATCATGTAGCTTTGTTATTTTGGTTTCTTCATCAATGTCGATCAGAAGAACCCTAATGCGAGTGGTATTTTCCCGTTCCCTCTTTTTTTTCTCAAGAGCTTGAAGTTTGTACTCTTGTCTGCTTGCTTTCTTCCGCACTTAATTGATGTTTGGTTTCAAGATTCCGAGACCCGCGTAGGTGTTTTTTTGGGCAAGATTAGAAAAACCATAATGAGAGGTACCCAATATGCTAAACAGAATGTTTCAGGTGCAAGGGTATGTTTTATGTGTTTTCTGTAGGATTAGAAGAATCCTAATGAAAGGGGTATATTTCTTTTAAATTTGCTATCTACACAGCTGCTAACATAACATAAATTTATAGCTGTGAAGTATGTTCACATAAAGATTATATTTGATGTTGTTAGATGTACAGGTGATCGTGAGGACCCGTGAGCAAAATTGGTTCATAAAAGGATTGAATTTAGTTACTTTTCAGCCGCAAAACAGCTTCTGCATATGATACGTATTAAAGTTTTGATACTTGCGATACTTTTCAGCCACAAAAGAGCTTCTGTATATGATACGTATTAGAGTTTTGATACTTGCTTATTGAGGTTTTTGTACCATTGAGCCGTTAATGACAAAGTATATGTTTTAAATTTGTTGAAGTTCTCTCTTTTTTGTTTGCAGAATTCTCTGTATCAGCACTTACTGCATTAGATTCTCCTAATTATTGAAAACCCATGAATGGATAGCATCAACATCCAAAAATTTACATTGTATATATAGGCTGTGGTATCACATGTTTTCTTTTGTTTTGTTAGTACATAACTGCATGTTAAAACAATGTTATATATATTGTTTCAATCACCATAATTAAAGGGTTCCCATATTGTTTCCTGTACATAAGCCATGTTCTCTACATTATCAGAGATCAGTTCAACTTATTCTAGCTACTGGGAGTTTTGTTCCTGGCAACTCATGCTGATAGAACGCTCCTTGGCCAAGCATTGTTATTTTTACAATATTTGCTTTTTAATGTTTAATTATGTCCACTTACTAAGGATTTGTAATTTATAATGCTGATAGAACGCCCCTTGGCCAAGCATTGTTATTTTTACAATATTTGTTTTTTAATGTTTAATTATGTCCACTTACTAAGGATTTGTAATTTAATGTTTATCTTCCTTTTATACCAAGCACAAGACCTCAGGTTAGTTTTACTTTTTGCCTATGATTTTATATGACTTTATTTCTTTACCTTAACTTTTAACTTTTACAGCATGTATATAAGGAAGCAAGTCACACACATCCTCAGGGTTACCTCTAATAAACACTTGCCATTACAGTCTTGATTTTAATAGTAGAATTATCCTTTATATACTAACAAAATTACTTTTTTACCTCTAAACTCCAGCAGAAGAAATGTGTAAGTTACTACATTTCTAGAAATGCCTATTAAAAATATTTTATCGATATATAGAAGTTGGATTTTTTTTTACACTTGATATGTCTAGCATTTTTCAAAAGCCAGGGGTGGTAGCACTATTGAGAGATTGGGGCCTTAGGGGGTAAGAATTATTCAAATTTTTGAGTTCATTTGAGAAATTCAATAATATTAATACTGACTTAAAAAAAGAATGATCCCCCACGGTAATTATATCATCAAAGGTAAATTCATGATCTTTTGTTTTTTTTTTTTCCATCTGTGTAGTTTGCCTAAAGTCTGTCATACCAGCTTTAACCATATGTTTATATGCCATTCTATCACTAATTGGTTACATGTCTTATTTACCACTTTAAAGTGTTGTTTTATACTAAGAGGACCTTCGTTTGGGTTTGTGCATAGTATATCTCTACTGAAGTCCATTCGTGTTTAACGCAGGTTCGTCTCTACTCTATACATTATATTTTTTTCTTTACTCATATAGCTATTTGTTTGCCAAACAGGGAGCGATCGAGTGCAGGTTACTCCTAGAATGTTGGGTCTAAGAGCCTCAAGTTGCGCAACACAAAGACCGATATCCAGATTAAACAAATCCTGAAAAGAGCATTAGCTTTTTGGAGGCATCGTAAAACTTTATATATTTCGTAACTATTGTTGCAAATGTAGAGAACGTCGCCGCAACGCGCGACGGGAGTAACACTAGTTAGTATTTAAGTATCATTATTAAATGCGTGTGGTACAAGTCTAAAATGCATACAAAAAGTATAACCCATGGGAAGACTGTATTCGGTATTCGCATCATATGATATGTAATAATCTAACATGAGATAAGATAACGATGTATATATAACGATCCAAAAAATCAAGAACAAACAAACAATCATGTATTTAATTAATCCTACATTCCTATATATATATCAATGATCAAATGCACACATTTAGTGCATTTCTGTATAAATTATATATATATCAAAACTAAAAAATCAAATCCTAATTCTCAGAACTAGAGAATGAATAAACGAATCATATTATCTATGCTACATGCATATACATATACGTATACCAAAAAAAAAAAAAAAAAAATTACGGTTAATTATTCTTCCCGTTGGTTCTTCGGCTCGGCCCCGACTTCGGTACACGCTTCCCTTTCGGTAACGAACTCATAAACAAACTCTTGTAGTTTCCGGCTTTCGACAATGGCGGCTCAACCTTTTCGGGCATGGGAGATGCTACAAAGTTATTGGTGGTCAAGGGTCTAGCAACCGCGAATGAAGATTGCGCGATAAGGATGATGGCGAAGAGAGCGGCGGTGGCGATGTGGCGAATGTTGATCGAATTTGTCATCGGAGAGTAGTTGGATTTTGTGGAGTTGAAGAGGAAAAATATAAGGTGAAAGAAAGAGGGAGGGGGGTATATCATATATAGAAATGAATATAGACGAGTTGAAAGAGTCTAAATTATAAAAAGTCAACCATGATACCTGTCATGGAACAACAACGCGTATTTTCATGCATATCCTCGTTTTTTGTTTGGGGGATACGTTTCTAAGGTGTAACCGGTAACGTTGTCACAAGGATTGCGCGTGTGGTTTGGTATTAGTATATACGGAACATAAATAGCTTAAGTTGCGGAAATGCTGAACCGTTTGAAGGGACGTTTCGTGTGTTTACTTATGTTTGGTCATTTACGTTAGTTCGTTTCTTGGTTTAGTAATACTAAGGGACTGTTTGATAAGATCTGTCTGATTAAGTGTTCAATCGTTAAAAGAGTCTAAATGGTTTAACGCCCCTTAGCTGAATGGTTAAGAGCTTAATTGAACTATTCAGATTTTTTTTAGTTGAAATAAACACTCTTAATGCTAAATGATTAAGAGCTAAATGATTGATTAAAAGCTTAATATTAAGACGTTTATTAAGAGACTAACATTATGCATCGACGCATAAGCTGAATCAAATTTTGTAACCAAGCCTTGGGTAATTGTCGTAAGTGAAATAATGATTAAGAACATGTTCATTTATGTTTGCTTAAAATAAAGAAACATGATTACATGAACACATTCATTTTCTTAAAGAAATAACATGAACATAAAAATATGTTTATTTAAATGTTTGTGTTTGTTTGCTTAAAGTTAAACGAATAAGCATTAGCAAACCACATTCGTTTAGATGTTTGTGTTTATTTAGTTGAAGTTAAACGAACGAACATATACAAGCCTCATCTGTGTGTGTGTTCGGTTCGTTAATTATAGGTCTAAGAAAACAAGAGAAATGTCATAGTATATAAATATTTATGTTTATTGCTTTAAATAATATAAAGATGACTTAAGAATATGTTTTATATGCTTAAACTAGTATTTTACCCGCCACGTCCCGCCGCGGCGACACGCGGCGGCACACCGTGGATGAAACTGTATGTTACACACGTGTTATATGCTGCAGATATGCGACTTAACACGCACTGTGGTGTGCCGACAAATAAATAATCGATGTCATAAAATAAGAAAAAAAAGTAGATCCACTTAGTGGGGCCACCGCCATCGTTTAAAAAAGAGCTACACGCACCGAAATTTCGGGAGGGCGGTGTTCTCCAATGGGGGAGGTGCGACGTCGACTCCCCGACTACCATACCTATTAGTCTTACAAAGTGCACAAATTCTATTAAACTTTAGTAATAATAATTAAATTAAATGTATTTTATAATATAAGTAAACAAATATTACAATTTTTACTTGCTTAGAGAGGAAATCCCTTTTAATAATGTAATATTAGGACATCACGTGATACCTCAAAGAATCTTTTTCAAAATATGACTTTCATCTGTGTATCCACTCTTACTCTCTCATCCAGCAGAGGTTATGCTTTTAAGCACAACACCACCAACGAAAAAAAGACCATCGCCACCCAACCGCTCTCCGAGCTTCAGAAATCCGACGACCATGATGCTGAATTTCGCCTCATTTCATCATCATTTTCTTCTTCTTCTTCGTCGCCGGCCAGATGCAGGCAGCCTGTGCCGCCACCGGCAATGTCATTGCCACCGCTTCCGGAATAGAATCTAGCAATAATGCAAGGGGCAACATCGACGACGGCACACAACGGTGTCGCCGCCCAAATCACCGTGGTGAGCAAGATGCACCGGTGACGTCGGTAACAGGCGACGAAGAGGAGACCATTCTAGGCGGTGGATCCCATTGGGTTTTACGCCTATGAGCCGGAAAATCAAAGTCGTTGGTAACAGGCGGGGAAGAAGAAATCAAACCGGAGAAGAAAACGTTTCTAGGTGGTTTTTGAGCGATGTGGGCTTTTGATCCTGACCGTTGAGATGACCAAAGGTTGAAACGTGGAAGGACATAGGCCGCGTGATAACTACAGTGAAACGCTCTCACAAACCGACATTCCTTTTTAATGTATAATAATAATGTCTATCCGCTTTACGTTAGAATTTCTTAGTAGTGTAGGGTTACTTGATAAAACACATAATAAAAATTAACTCATTTTAGTATTGTACAAGTATACACTAAGGTAGCGTTCGTTTCACGAAATAGAATGGAATTCGAATGGAATTGGAATGTTATACAGTTTCTTATGTTGTTCATTTCAATAAAAGAAGGAATTGAGATTGAACAACAACATCCGGAAGTGAATCTACATTTCAGTTTCATCTAGAGTTCATTTCATTCCGTGAAACGAACACAACAAATTTTCAAAATCAAATTACAGTTCATGCGTGAATTCCAATTCCAATTCCACTGCAATCCACGATGATATAGTTTATTATTCAATCGTTGGATTTCTCCTTCTCATTCCTTTATAATTTATAGATACAATATTAGATCAAGTAGGATCTCCTAAGTATGGAAACAATAATCACAATAATATACAATGGAATATACAAGGAATATGCAATAATATTCTATTACACCCCCAAAATCGAAACAAGAGGTGATCGAATGCCGAGACTGGACCGAAAGTCTACAAAGAGGATGCGAGGTAAGCCTTTAGTAAAAATATCCGCGATTTGATAGCGCGAGGGGACATGTAAGACACGGACTTGTCCTCGTTGAACCTGTTCCCGAACGAAGTAGATGTCAAGCTTAATGTGTTTGGTGCGCTGGTGTTAGATTGGGTTCCCTGTGAGATATATGGCACTAACATTATCACAGTAAACAATAATAGTGGCTTTTGGTGGGGGGACAATGAAGTTCTAGAAGTAGATTACGAATCCAGCATATTTCAACAACCACATTGGTAACTCCCTGGTATTCGGCCTCATCACTGGAACGTGAGATAATCGGTAGATGTTTTGAGGACCAAGAAATGAGATTATCCCTGAAGTAAACACAATAGCCACTCGTGGAACGGCGTGTGTCGGGACATCCACCCCAGTCGGCATCCGTGTATGCCAGAAGAGTGGGATCCTTGTGATTCCCTAGAGTAAGACCGAATGTGACCGTGCCCAGAATGTATCTGACGATCCGTTTTAGAGTGTTCCGATGGTTAGTCTTTGGAGCGTGCATGTGCATGCACACATGTTGTACTGCATAGCTGATATCTGGCCGGGTAAAGGTTAAGTATTGTAAAGCACCTGCGAGACTTATGTAAAGAATCGGATATGGGAAATCTACGCCGGCATGAGCACTGAGCTTAGAGTTTGTGTCCATTGGAGTAGAAACGGGCTTGAAAGAAGTCATACCCGCACGTTCAATAGTGTCAGTTTCATAAGCCTGTTGAGAAAGGAACATAGAGTCCTGGTGGCGAGTGATTGATATCCAAAGAAAGAAGCTTAATGGCCCGAGGTATTTCATGGAGAACTCCTAGATAGATGAGACATGAGGCTGTCTCGCAGCTTTGTGAATTATGTAACAAGGAGAATGTCATCCACATAAAGAAGAAGATAGGCAGCGTGGCCATTGTTGTGCAGAAATGAATAGAGAAGCATCACAGCGACTCTGTATAAAGCCCAAAGTGAGAGCGTAGTCAGTGAAACATTGATACCAGGCGCAGGGTGCTTGCTTGAGCCCATATAAAGACTTCTTCAGTAAATATATATGATCGGGAAACTGAGTGCTGCGAAAACCCATAGGCTGATGCATGTATAGTGTCTCGTTTAGATTCTCATGAAGAAAAGCATTTGTAACATGTAACATCCGGCCCCTCTCACCACCAATATTGCCTACTTTGCCCCGATAGGTTGCCCATCCAGAGCTCACAAATTTGTTTTTGGTTGCCCTATTGGAGACTTCCCAGGAAGTCACCCATCCTGATACTGCTCCCACCTGAGCACGCATAACTGTGGAGTTCTCTTCTCATCCACTAACATTAAGCCCTAAAATGCGTTGGTGATTTAAGAGGCATTAGATTACATATGAACCAAGGATCTCTTCTGGCCACAGCCGATGTGGGAGTTTCCTGGGGTGTCACATTCACCCCTGTTAGAGTCTCATCGTCCCTGATGAGGTTTGTGCCCACCATCCTGAATGGCACAAAAGTGGCACTGATACCATCTGAAACATCCAACCCCTCTCACCACCAATATTGTCCGCTTTGCCCTGATGGTTTGCCCATCCTGAGCTCATCGATCCCATTGATCATCAACCTATTTTGCAGGGGCCTTGTCTTTGTCAGCATCAGACGAGGAGGGGGGTTTAGCACAGGGTTTGGGGGAGAGGTGTTAGATAACTTAATAGGCTCGACAGTGGATGCAAAAGAGTTCACTCCATGTCGAATATTAGCTGGTTTCAACCTCTAAAGTGATGGGGATTTGGTTCTAATCAATGGGGACAAGAAAAGAGGCTGTCGATTAACAGAGGAAGGGGATAGGAGAAGGAGCTGTTTCGGCATAGGAGACAGGAAGAGAAGGAGTGCGGCGGTGGTGGGAAAAGAAGAAGAAGGGGTAGGTCAAACTCTTGATACCATGATAGAGTTTATTATTCAATCTTTAGATTTCCCTTTCTCATTCCTTGATAATTTATAGATACAATATGAGATCAATTAGGATCTCCTAAGTATGGAAACAGTAATCACAACAATATATAATGGAATATTCTATAACATGAAATGAACGCTACTTAAGAAACTAAGGTTTTTATTTTTCTAAAAGAAAAATTAAATCCATGTTGTTCACCTCAAAATTATACCTTTAAAACCTTGTGAAGGAGATGTTCATTTGGATGACGATAGAGAAGATTTAAAAAGTTTAAAAGAGTTAAAAACCATTTAGGGTAGAATAATAAGGGTTTTGCTGCAAACACAAAGTTACTTTTAAGAGGAAAGTTGTGACACCCCGCATTTTCAGGTTCCTACTTTAACTGAACTCTAGTTAACTTGCATGTTCGTATGTGGCTAAACACTTAACTAGGGTTAGTTAATAGGGCATTTCAATGTGTTATGGAACAATAACATATGCTAGATGGTATTAACGTACGTTATAATTAGGAAAGTCTTTGTCTTGACACACACACATGAGTCATGTATCCCGAACGTTGGTGATTTGTTAGGCATGCATGATTATATGAATGATTGGGTGTTGATGAATGTGGAATAACACGTGTATGTGAATTGCATGCTTATGTGAACTACTGCATGTTAGTTAACTTGTACGTAAACGTTATGAGATATGTGCACTTAGGGTAAACATAATATGAGTTGATAAAACAGTAATCTTATATGAGTTGGTAGGACTATTATTGTCGGGATTAATCTCGAGAGTTAGATAGGGCTAATGGGCTCGCTTATCAGATAAAAATCACTAGAGCCCGAAACCTTGGCCCATGATCTTAACCCTAGCATATTATTTATAAAAAAAAATAAACCCCAACCCTAGAACCCCCCTTGCGCCGTGAACCATCACCACCACAATCCTCTCAATTATCAATCTTCCAACAACTTTCCTCCCTAATTCAAGTTAGTTTGGGTGTAATATTTGAGCTTTAAGGATCATTGCATTGAAAGGTATAATCTTACATGATTTATGATAGTAGTAATGTGCTGTGAAAATATGGATTTAATTCTGATAACATGGATTTGATTGTGATAATATGGGTTTACTATATGATTATAGGCTATTGTGGATGATTAGGGATGTTATTAGAATTCTGATTTTCTGACAGATTCATTGTGACGAATTGTAGGGCTGTTATAGGGTGATTAACATGTGTAATCTAATTGTTTTCTGATGCTAAAACATAACTTATGATGTTAGCGTTTCAAAAAGTCCAAAATCATGCGTTTTGGACTTGTTTTGATATGTATTCATGATTTTTTAAGTTTAAAGGTCATATCAGATTTTCGGAATTATAAATTGGGTCAACTTTAAACGGTCATAACTAGAGATTTACAAAGGGTTAAGTTATGAAATTTGGACAGTAGGTCAACATTGGAAAAACTTGGCTTTTCTAATTGGATTCACCTCGTTTAGGTGAATACACAATTTTTGGGAATTTTTCTACTAAACTGACCTGCTGTGGAAATTTTCTGGACATAGCTGTGTTGTACGAATTTTAATAATTTTTGTGTTTGGTTGTGAGACAAAACAAAAATATGGGTTATCAAATGAATCCCAATGAATATTCAATAAAAATTTGGGAGTTTAAATCGTTCGTTAAGTATTTTAAATAATTCATTTTTCACAGCGCACAATCTGCCCTGAAAACGCAGATTGTGTAAGGGATGTTTACGTGACTATTTGGAATCTTATATGGTATGTATT
Source organism: Ambrosia trifida (assembly GCA_028751855.1). Classification (NCBI taxonomy): domain Eukaryota; kingdom Viridiplantae; phylum Streptophyta; class Magnoliopsida; order Asterales; family Asteraceae; genus Ambrosia; species Ambrosia trifida. Next base: position 11,817,190 of record CM054126.1, on the reverse strand, counting down.
TGACATGAACTTGCATGAATACTTATATGAGATGTGTATGAGGTATAAAAATGATAATAATCAATATGATCACCAACGGGATAGTAGGACATACTTGTGCATGTAGAGTCATTAGGTGTCACTACCCGGTTTGAACTTTAAAAGTCTTGGACAAACGAGTTGTATGGTGTGTTGATTATGCACATATACTCACCTAGTGACATTTGTAATAGGGAGTCGGTAGCTCATTTCTGTTTGAGGAATTTGGATTATTCACGTGCAACCTAAGGTGAGTTTCACTACTTTTTTCTCAAAAGCATGCGTCTCGGGTTGAGACAACGTACTTAACTTTTTCTAGTCCGGGTTGGGACTACTATTTTCTAGTCCGGGTTGGGACTACTACTTTCTAGTCCGGTTTGGGACTACTTACACATCCCGGTTTGGGATGCTATGGATCCTTGTGTGGGTCGGTTTTTGCTAGTTCGCAAACTGTGTCCTTGATGAACTAAACCAACTCTATCATCTGTAAGTCCTTCACATACCGAATGAGTTGCCGGGTTATGGCAAGCGGGTTATTAGTTGATAGCGCTATTAGGTCTGACAAACCTCACACCGGCTCAGGTTGCCGACTAGAGAGGCTCTATTGAAGCGCAGAATTCCTATTACAGACGCTTCCTGTGCGTTGTGTCAAGGAGGCCTTGAAGATGTAACACATTTATTCATTGGGTGTCACTTTGCTGATGCAGTTTGGAATCATGTGCTTAACTGGTGCAGGTTATCCCCCTTCTTTGCGTATGATTTTGAAGATTTGCTTTTACTTTACAAGAATGTTCATTGTGGTAAATGGAGGAAGAAAATTGTGAGAGGCATCATCGTAATTACTATATGGGAGATATGGAAGACAAGGAATGAAAAAATATTTCAAGATAAATCTAGGCAAGTTCGCGAAGTGGTAGCGGGGGTGAAATCTATGACTTTCCTTTGGTTGAAAAATAGATCTAAATTCGATTGTATAGAATGGAAGGATTGGAATAAGTACCCGTTGTATATGTGTTTGTAATTTGGCGGTCCCCGTTTTGAGGGCTAGCCAGTGTTTTTTAATGAAAGTTTTTGTTCAAAAAAAAAAAAAAATTCCTTTATGACAAATTTTAGCTACTCATGGGTACCCGGTCCTCCAGGTTCACCGATTTTAATTTGCTAATTAGAATTGAATGTGATGAATATAAATAGAAAGGGTGTAGAAAGAAGAGTGATGATGAGCTTAACCAACAAGATGTACGTACAATATATGTTGAGTAGTCGATCTTGGTCACAGCGTCTGGTATCACGGTGGTTGGCACGTCATTCCTTGCCGTAAAAAAAATTCTCTCTTCAGGGGCGGACCTAGTTAATAACTAGGTGCCGCGTCCGTTGCTGCTCAACTTCGCGCGCGTAGTGGAAAATTAGTTGAAAATTTGGTTTTTTTACGAAATTTGGAAAACGTTCTTACTAAAACGAAAAAAATGAAAAACGTTACTACTGAAATTCATTTCTAGATCCGCTACTATCTCTCTTGCCATAATCATCATTGTTATTACAGTATTTTTAGCTTTTAGTCTCCGTCCTTTGACCCATAAGCTCGTGTAGAAGCTATGCATGTGTAAATATGTAAGCTGTTTGCCTAAAGAAGCCTAAAGTTCATATGTAAGCTGTTTGCCTAAAGAAGCCTAAAAGGCCAAAGTAATGCACAACGTTAATGACTGCGACAAGAGGAAGGGTTCTGTGAAAATTAGACTCGGTTAAACTCAAAGTGTGATGTTTAATGTTTTTTGAGTTAATTGCCAATTTAGTCCCTGAGGTTTGTCAAAAATTGCCACTTTCATCCAAATCTTTTTATTTGGTCAATTTAGTCCCTGTGGTTTCATTTTTTTGTCATTTTAGTCCCTGTGACTAACAAGATTTGGATGAAAGTAGCAATTTTTGACAAACCTCAGGGACTAAAATGACAAAAAAATGAAACCACAGGGACTAAATTGACCAAAAAAAAAGATTTGGATGAAAGTGGCAATTTTTGACAAACCTCGGGGACTAAATTGGCAATTAACTCATGTTTTTTTTTAACGGCAAACAACTGTTTATTCATCACCCAAAATATATAATAAATAATAAATTATACAAGTAAGATACTAACACAATGTAAGACTGCCGACAAAACACCCTGGTGTGATGTCTAACATGCTTGCACAACGTTATTTTTTTTTTTAACTCATGATCAAATTCTCTTTGCAACACATGTTTTTTCTTCTAATTTTGATACTTGCACTATTTTCATAATAACAAATAGAAAACATGAATGTGTCAAGAGCTTCAAAAAATGAAGATGAGGTGAAAAATATGGTTTTTATTATATTAGAATATACAACTTTAGCGATTAGAATGAGATTATACGAAAATTGAAAGTTTATATATAATAGTTTTCATCTACCAAGTAATATAGTTGAAAGAGATATAACCAGCTGTTATACAAATAGTTGTTATTCTAGCATTTTGTACCATTTGTAACATAATTTTAATACAAACCATAGAAGCAACTCATATGTGTCCTTGGATTCACACAAATAAAGCCGAGATGCATGATGGATGGTCCCTTTCAGGCATTATACCTGTTTCATAACAATTGTCTCTTCTACTGCATGACTCCGTACTGCCCCCTACCCAGCAAGAAGATCTAATCAAGCTTAAGTCACTATATGACTCCCTGGCAATATCTGTATATCTTTTAAATTATCTTTATAGCATGTGGGGGACGGACTCCTCTTTAAATTATATATATATATATATATAAATATATATATATATATATATATAGGGGGGGGGGGGCGGTTATTCTACAAAAATAGAAAAGCGTGCGAAGGATGCGAAGTAATCCTAGCCGTCGATCAAGCAAGAATCTTACGTCATTAATTAAAAAGTTACGCGGTGTCAATTTCGTAAATAAGTGAGATATTAGACAGTTAATAAGGGTATAATCGTCAATTTTTCTACAATCAAATTATAAGAGACCGTTCAGTCTCATTAATCAATAAAACTTCTCCCCAAAATTACATAATAAACTCTGAAAACCTAGTTAAAATCATCAATAAACTCCATTTCTACAAAAGATTAACCATGAAATACTCAAAAGTATACGAAAGTAAGTACATTACGTTATTTTGTACCAAATTTTACAATGAAAAACTATATAATAACTTACATTATGCATGCTACAGGAAGAAAAAGAGGAACAGAGTATGAAGGTGAAAATAATGACGTTGATTAAGGTAAATACGTATTACGTGAATTAATATTGTAAATACATTGTGAAATTGTACTAAAATACGTATTTCTAATTGTCAGGGCCAAGCAAAATTGCAAAAACCAAAAATCAGAGTGACAAATCCGAGATTAGAAGTAAAGCAAACCGTGACAGGCCTTCAAAGAAAAATGGTACAGAGAATTTTTTTTTTTTTTGTGTGTTACGTGATTTTAGTAATAGAACTAGAAATGATTTTGTATATGTTACGTTATTTTAGTAATGGAAATGTAGTGATTCTGTCAATGTTACATGATTTTTGAAATGATTATGTCTATGGTGCATCATAATTATGTCTACATTGCGTTATTTTGGTAATGGAAATGTAGTGATTATGTCAATGTTACATGATTTTAGTAATGGAAAAAAGTATGTCTGTGTTACGTAATTTTATTAATAGAACTAGAAATGATTATGTCTTTCTTACGTTATTTTGGTAATGAAATTTGTAATGATTCTGGCCATAATATATGATGATTATGTCTATGTTACGTTATTTTGGTAATGAAAATGTAGTGATTCTGTCATTGTTAAGCAATTTTGGTAAATGAAAACACTAGTTTATGATTATGTCTTTGTTACGTTATTTTGGTAATGAAAATGTAGTTATTATGTCATTGTTAAGCGCAATTTTGGTAAATGAAAACACTAGTTTATGATTATGTCTATATTACGTTATTTTGGTAATGAAATTTGTAATGATTCTGTCATTGTTACGTAATTATAACATTTGATAATAACGCATAGAACAATGAAAATGAATTACTTCTACAACAACAGCCTGCAAATTCACCAGAAGAGCCTCAAAATTCACCACTAAGAAACCAATTTGTTCTGTACTCAAATATAAAATTACATGTAAGGGCGTCTGTTGATAACATGAATGAGGCGATGGCAAGCTTATCAAGTGCACAGAAAAAAGCAATCAAACAGATGGGATTTGAAGCTTTTTTATCAATGAACATTAAAACAGTGCCAACAAAATTAGCAAGATGGTTATTGGTGAACTATGATGATAGACGAAATGAGTTGAATGTAGGAAACCACATCATTCAAGTTACAAGCAACAAAGTTCAACAAGTCCTTGGTGTCCCAATGGGTAACCAGACAGTAAATGAAAAGAACAAACCAAGGAAGGGTTCATCTAACACGCTTACTGTATGGAAGTCCCAGTTTGAACATAACAAGATTTTAATCTCGGATGTGAAGAATAAAATAGTTCAAAGCAAAAGCGGAGACTAGATTTTCAAGTTGAACTTCCTTGTACTTTACAACTCTATATTTGGGCAAGTAACAAAGAGTTCAACAGTGAATCAAATGTTCTTGAAAGGAGTGACAGATGAAAAATCAATCAAAAAATTGAATTGGTGTGAGTACTTAATTTTCTGTCTCAAAAGAACGAAGGCAAGCTGGAATGGAACTGAAATGTATAATGGACCTTTGCCTTTTCTTGCGGTATGTTTTTTATTCATAATTATGTAATGTATAAAAAATACAAATTACGTAATGTGTTATTACTAATTACGTAATGATCAAATGTTAACTTTATTCACATGACAGATGCTTTATGTACATGAAAAGAGGTTATCACATGCTCCTGAAATAGCACAAACACCAGCAATTAAGTACATTAGCACCCAGAATTTGTCTGATGTTGATAAACATTTCTATGACAATGGGCCATTTTCAACTGATGAAGAAGATAATGATGAGGATGAAGAAGGAAATGATGAAGTAGAAAGTCCTAGAGATGAAGAAGGACACAATGATGAGGATGAAGAAGATGATGGTGGAAATGAAGACGCTGGTGGTGTTGGTGGAGATGATTATGATGGTGAAGAAGATGATGCAGAAAAAATGGAAGAAGATGGTAAGAATGAAGATGCATACATTCAGCATGATGAACAGCAAATCTTTCTTGAACAACATATCCTCGTGGATCATCTTCAAAATCAAGATTCACAAGAATTCAACAACGTGTTTGAAACAACAAAATCACTCTCTGACATTGATGAATTCTTGGAAAATTACAACACTCCACAAGTTCCTAATGTAAGTGCAATAACTGTATAAAAATTACATAACATGCATATGTATATAGGATTTTAAAAAATCACGTAATGTTTGCAGGCTGGTGATGCAAATGAGGCAACAACAACACCAAAAATACAAAAAGTTGCAACTCAAAAATCAACAGATGAGAGCATAAAAGGGTCAACAAGGAAAAAGACAATGGGAAAGAAGAAAAACAAAAGTCCTTACCCAGTTGATGAGAATGTAAGTAACTGTAATTTATTATGTCAAACATCAACAGAAATCATGTAATTTATTCACGTATTGTTTGCAGGAATGACTTTCAAAAATAGAAAACAAAATGGAGAAGTTTCAAACATATGTTGCTGAAATAGATGAAATTTTCGAAGAAGCCACTTCAAATTTTTTAGACAGCAACCTTATACGTGAGAAGCAAACAAAATGGAAGTCATGGGTAGCAAGTTACAAATCAAGTAATGAGAAAAACATAGAAGGTAAAAATTACGTAATGTATATTTAAATGATAAAGAAGTTAGTTAAAAATTACGTAATGGATATCAAAAAAGTATATTAGTAGTTGCAGGTGAAAAGGAAAACCAGAACAGTGTTAGCACAGGGATGCTAGATGCAATAGTGATTGCAGCTGAAACACTAGAAGGTAAAAAAAATCACGTAACACATTATTTGTCAAAACTTATTAATGATCAGAATACGTAATTACAGGTGAAAGGAAAGATTTGAATGAAAAGGCAACAACTTCACAGAGTGTTAGCACCGGAATGCTAAATGTAATGATCGCCGCAACTGAACAACTTGAAAAAACAAATGAAGAAGAAGCTGTGAAAGAAGGTAAAGACATAATGGATGCTTTGAAAAATGCAACAACAAATGAACCACCTGTCAATAAAGGTAAAAAAATCACGTAACACATTATTTGTCAAAACTTATTAATGATCATAATACGTAATTACAGGTGAAAAAAAGATTTGAATGAAACGGCAACAACTTCACAAAGTGTTAGCACAGGAATGCTAAATGCAATGATTGCCGCAACTGAACAACTTGAAGAAACAAATAAAGAAGAAGCTTTGACAGATATAATGGATGCTTTGAAAGATGCAACAACGAATGAACCACCGGCCGATAAAGGTAAAAAAATTACGTAATGTATATTAAAAATGTTTATACTAAATGGAACTTATATGAATGTATATAAATTGTTAACTAAAATCAGGAAATAAGGCCCTAGAGAGTGACAGCACAGATATGATTGCTGAGATGTTAAAAGCAGCCGACAAAGAAGAAAAGAATGCAGCTTTGCAAACTTCAACCACACAAACATCATCCGAACATGTCAGTTCGCAATTCTTGAAAGAATTGAATGAGTTTGAAGAAAGATCTAGGAAAGGAAAACAGATCGAGACATCGGAGGGAGAGAAAATAGAAGAAATACAGAATGAAAGCTATGAAAGCTATGAAGGACCAAGTTTCGATCTGAATCTCTCCCAAGATGATGCACCTACAGATGTAATTCCAGATCTACCATTCCTACATAACTCTGAAGCTGATGTCGAAACACCAAAAACAGTAGGGAGACTAATAGTTAGTCAATCACTGGAGTCAACCATAGCCAATAAACAAGTTGAACGTGCAAAAAGGGGAAGGATGTTGGCTGGACCTCTGAAGTCTCCTTACATTCAACGCCAGGTGGTAATGAAGAACAAAATAACTAAAGATGAAAACATAATTGCGCAGTTTATATTTGCAGCAACAGAAGCAACACAGTAAGAAAAACCTTATATTACTTTAATTTGTTATTAGAAAAATTACGTAATGAATATTTTCAGAACATAGTTTATTACAAAAAATTACATAATGTGTATTAAAAATTATCTTCCACAGTGATGTTGTATTCGAGCCAGCAGATGGGAGTCCATTCTTCAAAGTGGTATTTGAATGCTTATACCCTGGAATAACATTATCATCTAATGTTTTGGATGCATGGTCGTATGTGCTGAACCACGACGAGAAGAAAAGAGCTCCAGGTTCACCATTAAGGTTGTTTGTTCAAACAAATATTCTGGTATGCTCCTTATCTTTTTCATGTAATACATAAGTTATAATAACGTAATGCTTATACTAAATTACGTAATGTATGCTGATGTGATGGTGAAAACACTTTGTTAATATGTTAGTTTTGTATATATTTTAGTCTTGTATTGTGTGCTTTTAGTCGGTCTTAGTTATTTATAGACGTACATGTGCAAATGGATTAAACGAAGTAATTAAACTAAAAAAAAATTAAATAAATAAAATGAATGTTTGGATGGTAAAAGCAAAATTACATTAAATAAATTCATATTTCATGCTACATCCATATTAGTATCAAGTACACCAACTTAATTGTTCTCATCATCACGTTTATTTGCCCTATATAACATTTAATTGATTTTTAATTTCACATGAAACAATTAATGTGCAATGATAGTGTTTGTGGGAGTTTTATTATGGGCTGACTTGGATTTGAAAGAAAACGAGAGCTGATGATGCGTATTGGGCCAAAAGGAAAAATGAAACAATTAAAGAAAAGGAATGCAAGTCCATTAAGCTAGGTCGGTTGTGTAGGAGAATAAAAAGAAGAGTTCTAGCAATCATTAAGGGGGGACGTCGCACAGCAGAGGAACAGAGGACGGCAGCCTATTTGGCTGTCGAGAGAGCAGAAAGAGAAAGAAGGGGAGAGGAGATGGAGGCTTCTACCCTAGCTATGCGAGGTTAAGTTATCAGTGATTTCCCCCGGGTGAATCTTTGTATTGATTTTATATTCTGAACTCGTTTTGATTATGTATGAACTAGTATTTTTACTACTTGTGTTGGATTGAATAAACCTTGCTTATATTTGAACCAATTTATCTATTAACTGTGATTTCTGGCATCATAGGGAGGTTGGTTGATATTTGCAAAGGGATAGCTAGGCGTACGGTTTACGTTGAAAACATGTCCCTAGTTATTATTTCAATCTGAATAGTTATTGTGACAGGATAGCTAGTTATTGTGACAGGATAACCAAGGCCATGTCTATGTGGTGTTCTTGTAGTTAAATCGAATAGGTTGCAAGATTATACAAATAGGATCCCGGGTGGAAGTCACATTTATCTTTATTATTTATTTAGATTATTTTGTTATCATTTCAGCATTTTTATAAAACAAACAAAAAGATAAAACTAGCAAACTTCATAATTGTATTTGGTATATTTATTTTGGTAACTAGCTTAGACAAATAAACAACCATTGTGACGCTAACCACATGCTCCTCGTGGATTCGATATTCCCTACTTACCCTGGCTACCTAGGTTATTTAGGTTTTGTATGACCCTTGACGACAGACGGTCATCATATGCTAAATTTACAGCCAAGTGACTGCTTCAAGCCTCAATATGATGATTTAAAGCGAATGGACACCATGACAGCGAACTTAATCTTGCACTTAGCAAAAATGAAATAAAATCAATCAATGAGGTGGATTTGTTGTTCATGCCCATCGTATCTTCGGACCACATATATGTAATATGTTTCAACATGAAGAACCCGAAGATAGAAATACTAGACAACAGCAAGCTTGGAGCTAATAGCAAATATGACAACATCATAGTGCCATTGGTAAAAAAAATATTTTTACTTAATATTATTTTGATGTTAGTTAATTACGTAATGCTTATGGTAAAATTACGTAATGTATGCAGAAAGAAGCTTTATGCAACTATATGATGGTCAATGAACACCCCATGACTCCTAAAATGGTAAGCAAAAAACCAGTGAGAGTCCAAATGGAATGGAGAACTTCACAAAACAAAATCGATTATGGGGTGTTCACAATGAGGCATATGGAGACTTTCATGAGCACATATAGAAGAAAATGGGTAACTGATTTTCAAAAAGAAGGAGCAGCTCAACAAATGCAGATTGATGACCTTCGCTACAAATATCTATCAAAAATCCTACTCTCCGATGCCAACAAAAATAAAAATTTAATTGATCGTCTGGCTAGGGAGTTTCATCAAAAGGAATACAGTGAGAAGGCGAAGTACAAGCAGAACTTATTCCAAACTCTTGTGAAAAGACAAAATGATCATGTTTGAATAGTTTTAATGCCACGTGTCGGAAATGTCATGATACAATTTAACATTTGGTTTTTGTATTACAAATGTCCTGATACAATTTAACATTTTGCTTGTCACATACTACATTATATGAATGATTATGTATGTTTCTGATTATGTTGAATGATAATGTATGAATGATTATGTATGAAACTGATAATGGTTACCTAACATACAAATACAATTACGTAACATACAAAAAACATGTATGATAATGGTTATATGTTAATCATGTATGAAACTGATAATGGTTACCTAACATAAAATTACGTAACATGTGAAAAAAATGTAAAGTAATGGTTATATGTGAATTATTATGCTATGATACAATTACGTAACATGTCAACTAATTACGTAATGAAATGCAAAAAAACCATATGTGTACAAAAAAATCACGTAACAATGTAAAAGAAAATGTTTCAATGTCAATTTAACAAAAAAACATAACCAATCATCGCCAACTTCATATTCCGAATCTAGACTATTATCCGCATCTGCTTCATTGACGGGTTCTTTCCCTTTGTTGTTAGCTGTTGCAGTCCCTTTAAGAACTTCACAGGTGCGCCTATCATGACCACTACCCCCACATACTTTGCAATTTCTTGATCTATTCCCTGCACGACTAATCGCTTGTTCACGTTTTGATTTAAACCTTTTGCGTGACCCACAACCCTTATACCTAATACCATGAGGAACACGAACAGCAGCCTCAGTTTGATGTGGAGCCCCAATAATAGCTTGAATAATTTCTTTCTTCTTGGCTGATATCCTCTGAATACCAGCTTTATCTGTCTTCTCTTTCATCGCTTTTAGCTCGTCTCTAAACAGCTTCAACTTTTCAAAATCAGTAATCAACTTATTAACTACATACTCACTCAAATGCATTATATCACGAACAACATCATTAACACTTTGATGGTCCCCATTTTCATCAGTATGCATCACCAACGACAAGCTCGACCGAGAGGGACTATTACAAATAACATCACTCCTCCAGCTATCAAGAATGTATCTGCTGGGAATTTCATTTATATCACACAACATTAAAACTAAAAAAGCATGTCGACACAATAAACCATATCGCTCAAAACGCTTGGAAGAACATAAAACTGTCAAATCTTCCAGGTTAAATTTAACCTGCAATACAAAAAAGATCTCCATACAAAAATAAAATACGTAATGAGGTATATGAAAGTGAGAGACTAATGAAACAGGTAATTACGTAATGTCTGTTACAATGATATGTAAAAAATTACGTAACATAAAAAATAAACTATACATACCTCTATCAAACCGGCACCATACGCAGAACGATCTTTTATTAGAAACGTCCCTATATCTCCTTCATGTTAAAGAAAGACATTTATGCATTTATGCATTTATGCACAGCTACGTAAATTTCTTCTTGGACATCAAAGAAAATACTTCTTGTATATAATTTCGCAGCTTGCACCTCAATAGGATAATCAGTCCAAAAATCCGGTGTTTTATACCTAGTCTCATGATCATTTTTCCTATGAGTATACCTTTGAGATTCCATGGCAGTATCAAAATGACTAATAAACTCAAGAAGCGTTAATTGAGCATTTGAAACTTGACCAAAGAAATGATTTTCACATTCAGATCTTGAAGTAGTACGCATAAGACCTGACATTGGCTCATCGCGATAAAAAGCAGGAATCCACATTGCTCTATTTGAATAAATGTCACACAACCAGTCGTGGTAAAAGAGATTAAAATCAAAAACAAGTTGCTCCCATCCCTTTTCAAACTCTTCTGGTGAAATAGAATCTGTCCAAACAATGTCGCAAATACGCTGTTTAAAATCATCATTGTTGCATAATGCAGGACCAACCTATAAAAATAACAAAAACACATATTGTTATGAATTTGAATAATCACGTAATAAAAATATGTTATGCAAATAAAAAGCCTTGAAAATCACGTAACATACACAAAATCAAAAAATCATATCATAAAAAATAATCACGTAATAACAATATGGTATACAGATAAAAGCCTTGAAAATTACGTAACATACAAAAAATCAAAAATCATAGCAAAAATGACATATACCTTATCAGCAACCTTTTTCATGATGTGCCACATGCACAATCTATGACTACTATTTGGTAAAACTGATGCCACTGCTTGTTTTATAGCAGGATCTTGATCGGTAACTACAACAAGCGGTTCTTTACCAAAACACTTCTTGAAACAAGTTAACAGCCATGAGTAGGATTCAATTGTCTCTGAACTCTGCAATCCATAAATGTCACATAAATGTATTAAAGATAGTAGGTGTGATTGGAAATATAAAAGAGTTAAAGCCATAAAAATGTGAAAATCTAAAAGATAAAAAAACAAATACAACATAAAACCATAAAATACAAATAAAAAAGGAAAAATGTACTCGTAAGAAGCTTCAAGTTTTGTTATTATATATACTAGTAGAGTGCTCGCGCGATGCAGCGGAAAACACATACACTTTTAATGGTGTGTATGGTTTTGTTAAGTTCGATTATTAACCTCAACCGAAACTAAAACCAAAGTCATCAATTAATCAATCTTATTAAACAATTGGTTACTTGGTTCGATTAGTATTGTTAGATTATCGGTTTTAGTCCGGTTTAGTTAATTTTGGTGAATAACAAAAACAAACTTTTGCTAAATTTTTTTGCCTAGAAGTACATGAAATGGTGGTATAAATACATGAAATAGAGGTAAAAAAAATAGCCCTGTAAACGAACCGAATGTTCATGAGCTGTTCGTGATCTTTTTCAGCGGAAAGTTCGTTTATGTCGTTTATTTAATAAACGAAAAATCACGAACAAAAAAATTTGTTCGTTTAGTTAAATGAGTGAACATGAACAAACGTTGAGTTTGTTCATTTATGTTCGTTTATTTATGCTTATTTAAGTTTATTAATTACATACGTAGTTATATTTACATAAGTACAAACATAAATTGGGCATTAGCTAATTGTATAAATATATAACCAATTAGTAATTTGGTTTTTTCAGTAATACAAAATCGTTCACATTTATTATGTTCGTGAACGTCCGTTTATGTTCATTGGTGAAATGTTCGTTTAGGTTTAAACGAACGAACATAAACGAACAAGAACATGATAAATTTCTTAATGAACGAACATGAACACAAAAATGTGTTTGATTATGTGTTCGTGTTCAGTTAAAATTAAATGAACATTCGGCTCGTTTACTGGCCTATGTATAAAAGCTAAAAATTTCAAAACCCCCTCTATTTATACCGCCACTACAATTCATAAACATATCTACTCAACTTCAAACCATATTAGAGTATAATTTGCTATATACTTTTAATTAAAAAATTGATTTTTTACGTGATTAACAATATCTAGAGGTGAACAATAATTGAAACTCAATCGAAATCGAACAATGTTGATGCACTATTATGTGGACGTCACTGTCGAATAGACTAGGGTTGAGTCGTGTATTGTATTACATGAGATTGTGGTGATCCATAAGAGCATTATATGGATCTGATGCATTTGTAAATATAGACCAAAATCTAAGCTAGATTCGACCGGTTGTGATGGTGCGAATGTGGAAAAGTTCCACATTCGACCTCCTTAAATGGGCGAAGGTGGCTTATGGCTTTGGACTATAAATAGTAATCTCATGTGTTGTTTTATTTTGTAGATTTGAGTTTGTGCTTTGAATGCTCTCAAGGGGGAGCTCATGCCCGACCTCCCCCGGCCCCGAGATAGATGTTTATCCTACTGATGACAGTGTCTGTAACCGTTTCTGAATTAATACGAATCTGTGATGACTTTGTTATCGTATGTTTCTATCTCGTCTCGAATCTCCCATCTGAAACCGAGTTGTTTTTGCTTAATCGATCCATGAATTCGGTTTTTAACCGGATTCTTAACTGGTATCAGAGCTATGGTACCGATTTGAACGATCTAACAGTCGTTTGAATCAATCACAGCTCGTTTTCATGATTTCAGACGTTAAAGTTCAGTTCTTGATTGAAAGGTTGAAACCCTAGAAACCCTAGATTCTAAATTGAACCCAAAATCATGTGATTTCACCATGTTTTTGTGAATTCGAGGGTTAGGTTTTCATTTCCGCACCTTTCTGTACAAGTTTCATCATCAAATTCGAACAATCAGAGGGTTTATGGGCTGATTTGCAGAAAATATTGAAGAAGAACACGTTTTTCTGCAAACTGTCGAATGTGCAGAAGATTTGACCTTACGAGTGGTCGAACGTGGAGTGTATTCGGTCGAACGTAGGATTTTGAGGACGAGCCTAGAAAAGTTCCACATTCGAACCTTACGACAGGTCGAACCTGAAAACTTTCCACATTCGAACCTCACTACTGGGCGAATGTGGAATTTCAACCAATCATGGTACCTTCGACCTTACTAAATGGTCGAACGTAGCTTTATTTCCACCTTCGCCCCTTCGAATGTGGAATTTCAACTAATCATGGTACCTTCGACCTTACTAAATGGTCGAACGTAGCTTTGTTGAAGAAATGATGATGAAGAAACGTTTTATTGTGGGGTAGTCATGAGAATCAACAGTATGATAATCAGATTCAAATGACTATTATGAGCCAGAAAATAGACAGATTTTATTCAGCAAGATGAAGAACAGTCAACCCAGTTCCAATGTGTTTTAAGGAACTTGTTCAAACAAAGTTGTTATGTACAAGCATATCAAGACTGAGATCTCAATGTTCCGAAAGTAATGAGGGATCCCAGTAGGAGTCATGTGGCACGTAGATTCAACGAAAGTTTCAAGGTTACAGTCCTGAAGAATTTCAAGAGCTGTTGGTGGTTATTGTTGGCCCTATAGAAAACTTCAGTTTCTGAAGCATTTCAAGTCCACAATTGTACCGGTAGTTCCTGCAGAAAACTTCTGATTGCTTGAATCACTCGTCTACGGCTAGTATTCTGTCGAACAGATGAAGTTACTCAAGAACATTTAAAGAGAAGAATGTGTTAATGTAATCACAGTCAGCACAGATGAAGAATTTCATAGAAGTACAAGTGTCCGAGTGGATTGTTTTGCACATTGTCACATTTGAGATGTTTAATTGGGTACTGACAGTTAGACTTCTCCAGTTGGTGTGAAGGGTGATGCAAAGGTTAAGTGCAGATATGAGACGTGAATTAGTGGTAGTACCTACGTGTTACGTTGAATATCTGATCGGTCAGTATGGAATCCTTCTAGCAGGGGTCTTATCAGGCTAGTTGGATTGCGCGTGATGTACTTGGTCAAGATGACATTCCTGGGTACTGATGCTACGAGACTGCAGTGCATTACATTGTCAACTTCATATTGGCGTAACTAGGTGATCTGGTTGTAATTCAGCTGAGCGTGCCGGTTGATTTCGCAAATGATATACGTGGCCTAGCTGACTTCCTGCGTATTGATGCTGAGGGTCCGTAGTGCATTACTTGGTTGGTTCACGAAGGATATTGTATTTCTAACTCAACGCAATGGTGCATGTATTGAGGGGGAGACCTGTGATTTTGACTGTTGATGTGCAAGAGATTTATGAATTCGCCAGCAACGTCCAAGGGGGAGATTGTTGATGCACTATTATGTGGACGTCACTGTCGAATAGACTAGGGTTGAGTCTTTGTATTGTATTACATGAGATTTTGGTGATCCATAAGGGCATTTTATGGATCTGATGCATTTGTAAATATAGACCAAAAGCTAAGTCCATATTCGACCATTCGAAAGGGTCGAATGTGGAAAAGTTCCACATTCGACCTCCTTAAATGGGCGAAGGTGGCTTATGGTTTTGGACTATAAATAGCAATCTCATGTGTTGGTTTTCATTTGTAGATTTGAGTTTATGCTTTGAATGCTCTCAAGGGGGAGGTCATGCCCGACCTCCCCCGGCCCCGAGATAGATGTTTATCCTACTGATGACAGTGTCTGTAACCGTTTCTGAATTAATACGAATCTGTGATGACTTTGTTATCGTATGTTTCTGTCTCGTCTCGAATCTCCCGTCTGAAACCGAGTTGTTTTCGCGTAATCGATCCATGAATTCGGTTGTGCGAATGAGAAAATCTTGGTGCGAATGTAAAAATATAAAGGTACGAATGTAAGGTTTTTGACAAAAGCATTTCATTCGCCCAAAATTGTTCATTCGCCCAGTTAACCATCTCCTTCGCCCATTCGAAAAGTGCGAAGGAGTTGTTCTTCAAATTCAAATTTTAAACTTTGCATTTTATTGATTCTGATCATGTCTTTTTGATTCAATAGGCTAGTAACAATGCCGATTAAAGTTTTTAAAACAACAATTTTATCTATCATTCAGTTTATCCATGTTTTCAGTTTAAAATTAGGGTTTATCCATTCATCATGATCAACTGAACATTCTGATGGATTAACACCACTAATTTTTGTTTCTTCTTGTAACATCGCAAAATTTTCCCCAAAATTTTAATACATAAAAAGCCCTTATATATATATATATATATATATATTTTTACACCTTTATCATTAATATTATACAAATGTGCCTAAGTCTTTATTTATCCTAACTCACAACTTATATACATACATAAATGTATATAAATAATAATAATAATAATAATAATAATATGATTCTAAATTCTTTTTTTTTTTCACATACAAGATTTTCTTTTTTAAATAAAGCCTTGAGTCAAATAGTCAAAGTCCTAGTCAAAGTCTTAGTCAAACAGTCAAAGTCTTAGTCAAATAGTCAATTCATCATAAAACCTTACTTTATGGTGTTGACCAATTTTAATGGCTAATTGAATCCAAAACTAGTATAAAAACCCACCTATGACCCATTATACTTTGCACCTCTAAATCGATTGTTTCAATCCGATTAAACTTTTCCTCATACCTTTCTTCTATAGTCTATTACTTCTACAATTGAAGCTTTGATTATAAGCTCTTGTAATTGGCAACTTTGGGGCTACACATATTCTATTTCTCGAGACTTAATACTTTGCTTAGGTGAGTTTACGTAACCATGTTTATGCAATTCTTCATACTTGCAACATTATACTTAAGCAATTCTACATGCATGTCTAGTTGTAAACTTTAATGCCTCATGAATTAGACAACAACAACAGTTTCAACGAGTTTCAACATTACATAATCATTAGCTATGGCCAAGCCGGCGATACTCAATAATAGATCTATTGGATTGACAATCCCACCCGGATACGTGTACCTCCTACATAGGTAGCGTGGGTGATTGTTATCGTTCCAACATATTATTAAGGTGAACCGTGGATGACGGGATGGACCTAAACTAGTCAAAGGTTTGATTATGTCGATTCAACATATCATGTTTATTCATGTAGACTTAAACTTACGATAGACATATGAATTGCTAAACTTTTATACTAAAACTATTTGCTTGACATGGCTTATGTATTCTCACCAACTTCTAGTTGACCCCCCCCCCCCATTTTTCCAAACTCAACAGGAAATACTGATGCTTGAAGTCTAGAGCTAGCATGAGGAGATATTTGAAGCTTTGTTTGATTATTTGATGTAGACTTTAATGTAATTCAATATTGTAATGAATTAAAGGATTATTTAAACTTGTGTACTACCATGAGCTACTGAACAATCATCACTACGTGACATCCCGATGTTTCCGCCATCGGTTGGGGTGTTACAGATTGGTATCAGAGCCTTGGTTATAGGGAATTAGGTTATTAGAAAAAAAATAATCTAGTCTATAACCATAGGATTTTAATCAGTACTTGCTCCTTTTACTTGCAACCTTACTTGTTTATATTCTCTATCCTACTTCTTATCCTTACTTTAGTCCCTACAAGAAGAGTGCTCTCCATCACAAGATATACTCTTAGACTAATAGGACAAATCCTCAGGTTTAGCCTGAACCACCTTGAAGATCTCGTCGAAGTTCTAGATTTTAATAACGAACACGTGCAATCTGGAAGGGTGAACGCCTGTATTCTGAGTTTTCTGTCTAGGACTGGCATTGCGCATAAATCCCAATCAGACGAGAGACCCGGATGCCTACCTGGGAATTCTCGGGATGAGTGTTCACTTATAGGCTAAAGCATGTCTTCATTATGTTATTAGAATCTAGAAGTTTTGATAAGTCAACGTTTTCATTTATTCGTTTTAATTAATGAATAAATGATTACACTCACTTTCCTTAAACTAAGCTCAAAAATCTCAAAATTTTACAGCTTAAATCAATCTCATTTCATAACCATCCATGGATTCACAATCACACTTCACCTTACCATCTTAGCCACTTTTTAAATATTCAACACCCTACCCAAATCATATAATCTCCATACTATAAAATAAACTCTTTATCAACTATCTTCACATTCACTATCTCTCACAACTTTGATTCTGCTTCAAGAATTTTTCATCATCCTCTCAAGAACTAAATTCATATCCTTCACCTTCTCACACATGAGCTAGTTACCCATGATAACCAAACTATTGAAACTTGATTGTGTGTTGCATCAAACATAATCCTTAGTTATACATGAGGATTCGACTATTTGCCTTATTTGAACATTTGAAACTAGAATTCATGGAATATAAACTATTTACTATAGACACACCTAGAGTCATTAACCTTATCTAGGGCAACTCTATTACAACTCGTATGCTATACTTGATACTTGATTGCTTACATGTACATATTTTCAATTTGCAATTCATGTGTGTACTAATTGGTACACTTAATCAAACAACTGATAGAGGATGAAGTACTTGCTCAACAGTTAGTAGAGTACAAAATAACCTACTCAACGATTGGTAGAGGTCATCATGCCTGCTCAACAGTCGGTAGAGGCCCTACAACCTGCTCAACGACTGGTAGAGGCTATCATACCTGCTCAACAATCGGTAGAGGTTCCTACTCACTGACTGGTAGAAGTCTTTTTCCTGCTCAACAGTTGGACTCATTTTTGGATACATGGTTAATCATATTATTTAACATGTGTGTCTAGAGTTATAGAAGGACACAAAACCCTAATGTAAGGTAAATTGGTGATTGCGGTCCGGAACGTAATCATGAATTTACAGGTACGTTAAGGTAGTGTGAAATTCTATCAAGGTTTTCGGTAGTTGACCAATTATAAACCTTAGTTATCTGGTAGTTCATTTAGTCTTTCAATAGTCCATCAACTCATTCCTTTTAGGACTCCTAAAACTTAAGATTCTTATTCTCCTTGCTATTTCAGATGAACCTAATCCAACCCTTAAAACTCACACATATCAAAACTCTTACCCAAATTATTTGAAACAGTTTATTCTGTTACCTATAAATTTATGTCATGCCTTAACTCAAAACTTCCCAAACCACCCTTGTCCTAATTTCTACCCAATCACCTTCAACCCTGTGTTTTCAATAAACTTCAGGACGAAGTTTCCAAAAGTAGGGGAGACTGTAACATCGCAAAATTTTCCCCAAAATTTTAATACATAAAAAGCCCTTATATATATATATATATATATATTTTACACCTTTATCATTAATATTATACAAATGTGCCTAAGTCTTTATTTATCCTAACTCACAACTTATATACATACATAAATGTATATAAATAATAATAATAATAATAATAATATGATTCTAAATTCTTTTTTTTTTCACATACAAGATTTTCTTTTTCAAATAAAGCCTTGAGTCAAATAGTCAAAGTCCTAGTCAAAGTCTTAGTCAAACAGTCAAAGTCTTAGTCAAATAGTCAATTCATCATAAAACCTTACTTTATGGTGTTGACCAATTTTAATGGCTAATTGAATCCAAAACTAGTATAAAAACCCACCTATGACCCATTATACTTTGCACCTCTAAATCGATTGTTTCAATCCGATTAAACTTTTCCTCATACCTTTCTTCTATAGTCTATTACTTCTACAATTGAAGCTTTGATTATAAGCACTTGTAATTGGCAACTTTGGGGCTACACATATTCTATTTCTCGAGACATAATACTTTGCTAAGGTGAGTTTACGTAACCATGTTTATGCAATTCTTCATACTTGCAACATTATACTTAAGCAATTCTACATGCATGTCTAGTTGTAAACTTTAATGCCTCATGAATTAGACAACAACAACAGTTTCAACGAGTTTCAACGAGTTTCAACATTACATAATCATTAGCTATGGCCAAGCCGGCGATACTCAATAATAGATCTATTGGATTGACAATCCCACCCGGATACGTGTACCTCCTACATAGGTAGCGTGGGTGATTGTTATCGTTCTAACATATTATTAAGGTGAACCGTGGATGACGGGATGGACCTAAACTAGTCAAAGGTTTGATTATGTCGATTCAACATATCATGTTTATTCATGTAGACTTAAACTTACGATAGACATATGAATTGCTAAACTTTTATACTAAAACTATTTGCTTGACATGGCTTATGTATTCTCACCAACTTCTAGTTGACCCCCCCCCCCCATTTTTCCAAACTCAACAGGAAATACTGATGCTTGAAGTCTAGAGCTAGCATGAGGAGATATTTGAAGCTTTGTTGGATTATTTGATGTAGACTTTAATGTAATTCAATATTGTAATGAATTAAAGGATTATTTAAACTTGTGTACTACCATGAGCTACTGAACAATCATCACTACGTGACATCCCGATGTTTCCGCCATCGGTTGGGGTGTTACACTTCTCCCCCTAAAACATTGATAGAATGAATCCGAAACATCAATTGCAACAATGAACATGATTTGTATCAATTTTTGATTTCTAGGGCTCAAAACTGAAATGAGTTGATTAATCCATGAAAATGAGTTGTTAACCTGTAACAAATAGTGGAAATTGATCAGCAAAACTAGACGATCACAATGGTATAAAGCAAATCAACAGAGCAACAAGTGGACTTCACTTCAGAATTTTTGTTAGGACAAAAAGGATTGGTGAAACCACTTTTGCAAACCTTAGTCTAATTCACTTCTGTCAAAATGCTCTAAGTATAGAACTGCTGAAGAAGAAGGATCAAACTACTGAAGAAGAGATTCAGAAGTGCTGAAGAAGAAAAGTCATCAGAAGTTCTGAAGTTCAAACCAGACACTTCTACTGAAGAACTACTGAAGACAAACTACTCATCAGTAGTTTGTCATTCATCAGTACTACATGAAGATCTTTTCCACCGCCTTTGTATATCAGTAGTTTATTACTTTAGTATTTCTTTTTGCTTTATGTACAAGTTCCAAGACTGCAACTTGTTGCAACTTGTTTCTGAACTTGCTTTTGGCAAGGTTCATGTATTTGTAAAGTCTATAAATAGAAGGGTTCATCCCTCTGTTTTAGACATTGATTTTAATACAAGAAATCCTTCAACACTTATTATTGTTATTTCCATTTCGTGTTTACTGAGAATCTGTCAAAGTGTTTCATTCTCATTCAATACTTAGATTCTCAATAAACACTTATCATTTATTAGTTCTTGAATCCAGGGGGAGTAATAACTCCTGTTGATAAGTGTAGGTTTAAACTTATAAACATTCCGCTGTGCTATCACTCATCAAGAACTTGCTAAACACTTAAGTGTCAACTAGCAAGTTCAACAAAAGAGCATATACTGATCCAACAATTTTTGAAAAAAAATTTGTGAGGGTTCGAATGAGACTGAAGACATATATATAGGCATGCTCCTTCGCCCAAATACACTGGTCGAATGAGAAACTTTTGATTCCTTCGACCCTATTTAAAGGTTCGAAGGAGACAAAAGGGTTCGAATGTGGAAATTATTCAAGAACACTCCCATTCGCCCAAATATACTGTACGAAGGAACAACAAAAATTCCACGTTCGACCAAACGAATGGGCGAACGAAAACTGGAACTTTGATAAATTTTCCAAATCTCAAAAACGAGTTCCGTTCCAATTATTTTTCAACTTTTAAGCATCCAACATTCATATTTTCACATTTAAAAGATTACAAAGCTCAAATGGTTCATCAAGGTTTAGAAAATCAGCATCAACCACCATCAGCTATCAAAAATAAGATAGAAATGTAAAATCTTTTTGGATTTTCTAAAATTTATGCTAAAACACACCTAAAATCTTTTTGAGTTTTGTAATTTTTGACGAAAAAATAAAATGCAGAAATGTAAATGAAAAACAGTAAATGTTTTGGGATTTCCGGTAAAGGGATCATATCAGTTATTGAGAAATCTGATCACACCGTTGATCTTTTGATTATTAGCATTAAAGACAATGTGTGATCTGGCAACTGCTGATATTGTGATCCACATAAACTCACATGCAGACTTTTGTGCAGTGCTTTAGACTGATACTATTATGTATAGTATAAACAAAATTGTCTGTGGTTCCCACGCACACGACATACTCCCGTATCAAGAAGTAAATGCACAAAGACTCATTGTAAAGCGTGATTATGCTTTCGTCGTCTGTAATTTACAAGGTATAATGCACAGAGGTATACAGGTCAGCAAATTAATGCAGCAAAGTAACATGTGCACTTTACCAGGTTGAGGACTGATATTAATCATGATTTGCATCAGTGATTAATACGATGTAATAGATAATCTTTGATCATCATAAAAC
Organism: Ambrosia trifida; assembly: GCA_028751855.1. Lineage (NCBI taxonomy): Eukaryota > Viridiplantae > Streptophyta > Magnoliopsida > Asterales > Asteraceae > Ambrosia > Ambrosia trifida. Next base: position 11,795,098 of record CM054126.1, on the reverse strand, counting down.
ATAGAAAGTTCCTCAATTCGGTAACTTTAGGATTTGGCATAAAGCTCTTTTATAAAGACACCCTGTCTGATCTAGGTCCGTAATGACTTACAGCAGAAGATCAGAGAGGCTATCCCCAAACAACTAATAACATAACGACCCTAAACCTCCGAGTTTTGTACAAATACCCTATCAAACGAAATTACGATACTAAGACCATATGCCCATGAGGAGTTCATCCACACAACAATTCGTTTGATATGTATGTATCAGGCACGCAGTAATAGGTCTACGAAGCCTATCAGCACATCGCACAGACTCAGACACACGCCCTATAAAGCATTACATTTCTTAGAATGTGTCAGATCCCCACTGATGTACTATCATTTCCCCTTTTTCTCCAGGATATCATTTTTGGTTTTTCGGATTTTTATAAATTTTTGAATTTACTGTTCCCAAGGATAAGCTGGAGCATTTCAAATATGTGATTGCCCAGATATCATTTGTTCACAGAAATCTGACGACATTAATCTAAGGGAAGAAGATATAGCAGTCAGCAAAGAAATTTTCTAATTTTTATGGATTTTTGAAATTTTTAATGTTTTTGGATTTTTCGAAATTTTTCAGAAAAACAGTAAAATTTAACTAAAAAGCGATAGACTGAGGTGGTGATCAGTCTTGTTTTTCTTTAATACCATTAGCTTTTAAAAGATAATCAAATCTGGATTTGTCAAAAGCTTTGGTAAAAAGATCTGCGCGTTGGTAATCAGTGTGGATTTTGACCATATCGATCAACTATTTAGCATAACAATCACGGATAAAATGATATTTAATCCGGATATGTTTAGCCTTTGAGTGATTTACTAAGTCTTTTGTTAATGCGATTGCGGCTTCATTATCACAGTAAATAGGGGTTTTAAGAAATTGCAAACCGTAGTCCACCATCTGTTGTTGGATCCAAAGAACCTGTGAGCAGCAGCTCGATGCGGAAACGTATTCTGCTTCACATGTGGATGGTGCAACTGTGGTCTGTTTCTTGCATTGCCAGGTCACGAGCCTCCTCCCCATAAACTGGCATCCAGCCAATCTGGATCAAACAACCACAAATTGATAGTTTCTCAGTTGATTTGGACCCAATTTTGGTCAAAAAGTTTCTATTTTCATAGAACAAACTGATTTGATGAGTTTTTGATTGATTACAACTTGTTTTCATGGTTAAAATGGATAATTCTCTTTGATAAACTTGTTCCAAATCAATTCCGATTCAAAACCTGATTAAAATCAGCAAAATCTATCAACATTTGATAAACATGATCAAAATTAACTGATTTTCAAAGAATAACCGTTTTTGAAATAGCAGAGGTCGAACCTAGAGAGACGGTCGAAGGTGTGATTTATTTTGGTCGAACGAGTGTTTTTCTGGTCGAAGGTGTTGTTTTTGTGGTCGAACGTAGAGTTTCATAGCTTATTTATGTACATTCGTCCATAAGAGTTTCATTCGATTGATCGAACGGTCGAAGGAGGGAGAAAACGGTCGAAAGAGAGTACAAACGGTCGAAAGAGTTTGTGTATTGTCATAGTCCACATTCGTACCTTTCCAAACGGTCGAAGGAGAAGAATTTTTCTCATTCGACCATCCGTAAGTGCGAAGGTAAAACCTGATTTAAAATTTTTCTAATCTTTTCGTGTTTGAACATTTACAGGTTAAGATGTGGAACTTTCCAACTACGCCAAGACCTAATCAAGCACCATAGCAGCAGACAACCAGAGATCCATGGACAGTTGCAGCTCAGAAGACTAGTCCACCATCTCAGCCAATCAATTACATGGCTATGACTAGTTCTACTCCTCAGCAAGTTGTGCAACCATTACAACAACCAATTGGCGACTATGAGATTTTCAGAGGGCATGAGAAACCGTTTATCAGACAATCCGACAGCTTGAAAGAGTTATTGAGGGAGTTAAAAGAGAAAGAGGCGAATCGTCCTAAACCTGAGATTCAAGGTAGCTTTTATAAATTCCACAACGACATGTTCAAAGGAAAAGCGTTGGGATGGAAATTTATAAAGCAACTGAAGTGTGTGGCAGTGAAGTGGGAGAAGGGGATCCTATACTTTGATAGATTCCATGATTTGAAGACTCTCCCATATTGGGCAATTCGTGACATTTGTCGACACAAGATGACAGGTACGACAAATGGTCAGATTGCTTACTTTGCTGAGAAGATGGCTAGGGAGAGTAGGACGAAATGGAACCTCTTTGAACCTCAATATCCTAAAAGGATTGTTCATAAGAAGACTATTGATGATATTACTGGTTTGCCCAAAGTGACCTTAAAGTACAAACCACCAAAAGTGTTGAGGCACATTCCATTGCTGCAAATTCCTCAACATTTCGCCAAAGATTTTATCTGGTGATACTACGACTGGAAGATTGCAGAAGCTGTTATAGTTCTGAAAGATGGAGATAAGAGTTTCAAGAAAATACACATTTTTGATCCTATGTGGTTAGTAAATTGCTCACATGAGGACATCATAATGTTGTATTACAATCCTATCTTCAGTGATGTTAAGGATGCTGAACAGGCTAGTAAATACCAGCGAGTGGTATTCTTGTGTTTTGCTCATGATATCAATGCCGGATGCGACTATGACAAAAAGCTCGGCAAGTTTGTTAAAGTTCAAGAGATTTCTGAAGAGAAAAAGAAAAAGCCGAAGCAAGTGTTTGAGAAGGTGATGACATTGGAACAGAAGAAACTTTTGAGGATCAAGCTGATGAACAAAAGAATGGATGAGGAACGAAGAGTTAAACAATCCAAGCAATAGTCGAGGGGGAGTTTGTAGATGCATTTATGCGACTAATGCTTTGGATTTACAATAAACACATGTTAATATGTTTTGTCGAGTGGGCAAAGGAGATTTAATGTGGGCGAAGGAAGAAATCAGAAGGTGCGAAGGAAGATGTTCATACGAAGGAGACACAGGAGGCGAAGGAAGATTTTGTTAGTTATGTATTGCTTCATTCGACCAGGCTGTTTGGTCGAATGTGCACGTTCGCACGAACACTGTGGGCGAACGTGCAGCCCATAAATAGGCCAAGCTGATTTTTGAATGTAGTTTTAGTCATTATTATTCCCTCCAAGTTCAGTGTGTCTCTCTAGTGTTTTTGTAAACTTAATTCACGTTGTGTCCTTCATGTTTTGATCATTTTAACGTGTAATTGAGTCTTGATTATTAATGAGAAAAGCTTTGAATGATGATTTGTTTGTTTTGATCTGATTTATTATCATTTTGTGATTGGTTTAGGGTTTCCGCACCAAAATCAAACTTGTTTGATCATTTCTTTGTTGATTTGTCGATCCTCTTTAGAACATACAAAACCGAACATAAAATTAACCAAAACCAAGTTAACCTAATATTGGTTTTTTTGTACCCTAAGTTAACCAAAATTAACAAACTAAAAATATACCATTTTATACATGTATATCCTTTATACATCCATTACATGTATTTATACCTTCATTTCATATGCTTCTAAGCAAAATTTTAACCAAAGTTTGGTTTTGGTTATTAACCAAAATTAACTAAACCGAACTAAAAACGACAATCTAACCAAATAGGCTGAACCAATTAATTGGTTGGTTAACAAGATTGATAAGCCGGTAATGTCGATTTTTGTTTCAGTTGAGGATTATAGCCGAACTAAACCTAACCCAATCATGAACCACTAGAAGTGTTACTAAATTGTGCGGGCATACTGTTATGAATATATTAATGGGTCTATTTCAATTTAACTAATTTGGGTTAACTAAGGGTACAAAAAGAAAACGATAACCAATTTTAAGTTAAATCGGATTTTTTCAGTTCTCAATAGATTTTGGTTCAGTTTTGTCAAATTTTTGGTTTGGCTTTGGTGAACGGTTTAGTTATTGCTCATTCCTATATATCGTTAATCATGTAGCACATAAAGATTTTTTAAATAAAAAATAGCAATACTATACTCAAATTAAAGATAATAAAATGCTCATTATTATGATGTAATTTTTTTTATAAACGTATTAAAAAAAATATGACTATTTAAAGTCATGGGGGGTGGTTTGCTTAAAAGATGGAAAATAAGTTTAACTATAATTTAAATAAACAAAAGTTAAATAAAATTTAAGTGATTAAAGTGTAAGTAAGATAGGGTATTAAAATGTAAATAATGTATGAAAGACTATTTTACCCTCATTTTAGGGTTATTAATGAAAAATAAATTCTTAATTTTTGGGTATCTTAAACTACCTCTCACTCATGCATTACATTATAATATAGTATAGATAATCGGTGATCAAATAGTTTCTGCTAAGTAAAAGGTAAAGCATTATTAGTATTTTATTAGGTCTACTATCACCGCGTAATTTACGATGTTTGGCATGTGAATTATGCAAATTTTGATGTAAATATTGTTTTTTTATTAGTTTATTTTTATAAAAATACATAAAATTCGGTCAAAAATATTATTTTAGAATAAAAACCTAGTCAAATAGCCATTTACATATTAGTCAAACAAAAATACCTAAAATATGTGTCGGCGTTGATATAGCCCCATTTTGTCCGATGTCACTCGTATGTGGCCCCGCAAATACCTTTTGTCAAACATGCCGAAACATGTGGTTTTGGATATAGGGGTTCAAATAATAGTTTACCAAAGTTGCGTTTATATAAAATCTTTTACAAAGTTCAAAACTATGATACCTAACGTCATGGGTTGTACTAGGGCGTTAAACGCGGAGGCGGATTCATGTTAATAATATGGGGGGCAACTGGGCAAGTGCCCACCGTAGACACAAATGAGCTAGGAAATTTATTACTATGGCTTTAGGTTTTAAGTCAAATTCCTTTTTTTGTATTTAGTTTTATTCCATGATTACCGAAGGCCAATTTCAGAAAGTGAGGAAGAAAAAAAAAAACCTTTTAATATTTGGTTGTTCAAACATTTCATTTTCTTTTTTTAATTGATTTTTAGTCATTTAATTTTGTTTAGTGGCAATTTCTTTTTGCTTTCCTCGATCACTAAAACAAAATAACTATTGATCTATTAAAATTACTTGTTTGCTTATTCTAGTTATTCTCCTGTTAAGAGTTATAGAACAATGTTTACAACGGTGTTATTTCTAACTTGGCCTGAATTAGATCTGGTCCAATTTTTGCCCTCCGTCCAAAATATTTCTGTATCCGTCACTGGTTAAAGGTGACTTGACATGTTAACTTGCATTGCAAATCACTTCCTTCTTGTACTAAGGGGCGTTAAATAATTTAATTTTTAACATGTTAATCGAATGTTAAAAGCAACGTTTTGAAAACCGGACCGGACCGGCCGGTCCGACCGGTTTAACCGGAGATCGGTGGTGTCGGCGGTCCGGTCACCCCCTTTGAACCGTTTGTGAAGGAACGGGGCGGCCGGATCGGTGACCGGTCGTTGAACCGGAGAACCGGTGTAATAAGGTCGGGCCGGTCTTCTTCAAGGTTCTGACGGCAAGCTCTGGAAAAACTCCGGTAGGTGGCGAAGTTCGTGGCGGCAAGCGGGGCTGCTAGTTAGCAGTTGAAGGAAGGGAGAAACCTAAAAATAACTAGTATGATCAGAGCCGGCCCTAGGGGTGGGCGAGCCGCACCCCCCGCCGAGGCCCGTTTTTATCTAGGGCCTAAATTTGGATATTTTTTCCTTAATATATTTTATATATAAATATAAACGCTAACAACCTTTAACAAAAATGTGCTATGGTGTAGTGGTAAGTGGTTACTTGGGTTGCCTTTTTGCTTTCCCAACATGAGTTCGAGTCTCCCCCTGCTCCAATCTTTCCCATTAAAGTCTTTTTTTGGATGTTTTTCAACATGGTTTCGGTTTCATTTTTTAAGTTTATTTTACCATTCAATTTAAATATTAAAATATATCAATAAGGGACTCTTTATTAGTAAACTTTAAATAAAAGTATTTATTTCTATTTTATTTTATAACGTTTTACTTATTTTTTTATAACTAATTGTTATTAATATATTTAAATTCAAAATAATAATATCGTAATGATAGAATTAATTAACTTTGAGGAAAGAATGTTTTCCTTAGAAGATAAATATATGCATATAAATTTGTCAATGCGATATGCATATCAATTTGTCAATGCGTCACGTACTGTGCCCTTAAACCTCCAGGTTTTTTACCGTTTATTATAGTGAGTACCAAAACCGACCGAGTTCTTGCTCGCCGTAATGTGCGAGATTGATTTTGTTAGGGTGTAAGGGGCCTTTTTTTACAATTCGTACAAGGCACTTGAATCTTTAAGACCGGCTCTGAGTATGATGGTGGTAATGGGTTCTTGGGTACTGAAGACCAGCTCCGGAAAAGAGTCTGACATCTTCACCATTGATTTTCAGATCATCATCTCGATCCCCAATTTTTGCTGGCATTGGTTCTGTACACATATATTAAGTGGTGAAAATTTTGTTTTTTCCATTTTTGCCCTTTAGTTTCTACAATATTTTACTTATGTGGTTATGTGGCTCTGAGCTAGTGTGCTCGATAATAGTACAGTGTACCCTGTAGTTTTGTAGGAATATCTAAAACAATAAATAAATTCTTTTTAGTAAATTGTAAATTAATACTAAAAAAAGTATAATCATATTATATATAACTATTTGTAAATATATATATATATATAGTCCGGTTCGTAAATCTGGTCCGACCGGTTTAACCGGTCCGACCAATGAACCGGTAAGGAGACCGGTTCGACGTCCGGTCCGGTTATGAAAACATTGGTTAAAAGTCTGCATTAATTATTTTCCTATGTAAAGCAAAACCATTAAAATATATGATTAGGTGAAGTTAATAAGATTAAACTATTTTCTTGAGTTAAGGTGGAGTGAAATAATTAAGAAAAAATGGGTGATGCATCATCTAGTTGGAGTTAAGAGGAATTAAAATATAACTCTAAGGCCTAACAATCAACAAACTTTGATTGTGAAACTGTATGCCATAGGTTTTACATTCCAAATTTGTAAAGTATCGTGTAACAAAAATGAGACCATCGTCGTTCAATTATTGAATTGGCGTTTCTTTCCATACTTGAGTTTCACATTCCAAAGAAAATCATTTTTTTTTTCATTGGTCAAACAACCAGGCTCTATCGCAGAAATGCAAGATACAATACCTAAATGAACATACATGTACAGGCTTTGGTTACCCCCCCCCCCCCCCCCCCTCTATACGTCACGTACGTAGAGGGCTATACGTAGCGTATAGGGGATCTTTCAATGAGAATGTTTTGTCAGACTTATACGCCACCTGTAGGTCTATACGTCCCGTGTAGGTCTATACGTGACGTCGTATAGGTCTGTGACAGGTCTATGACGAGTGGTATTAATAACGCGTGCGAGTTTGTGCACCCCCTATACGCAACATATAGTGCTGTACACGGCGTATATATGTGACGTATAGGAGTTGTAGAAATAATTTAGGGGTGCATAAATAACGACACCCTTATATTATGATACCGAAACATACAAAAAGTCATCCACGTGTGTAAATTTGATTTCTAGGTGAAAAGCTAACATTTTTACTTTAGTATCATAATGTTTTCCCACGGGTGGATTGGAATCTTGGAATGGATATATGTTTTCAAAAGTACAATATACGTATGTTGTATGCATGCAAGTTAGACCACACTGAGTCAGAGCTGGGGGATGAGGTGGGGAGCTTCGGCTTCGGCTTCGGGTGGGAACACCACCCCCTGAGAATGAGGTTTTTTTTTCTATAAAAATCAAGGACGCAGCACAGGATACAGAGGAGAATAATATATATTTTTTTCGAGAAAATTGCTCGAATGGTTCATGTGGTTTGTTCAAATTTCATCTTTAGTCTTTAACTTTTAAAAATTACAGGTATATTAACTTGGATAGTCGCTGAGTCTAACGGAGGTTAGATTATCCAGTTAAGTGGGTGTAAAATTACTAAAGTACCCTTATTATTAAAAAATATAATTAAAAATAATGTGAACCCCACCCACTTCTTCTTCCACACTTCATCTTCCTCACACATCACCTTCACAAACCACCACCACCTCTCTCTCTCTCTCTCTATCCCTCCCTCCCTCCCTCCCTCACTCCCTCCCTCTCTCTGATATATATCTCTTCATCATTCAAATTCATTCCTTATTAGTAAACCTTCTATATATGAAGCCCTCTCAATCCCTCTGATCTCGTCTCAAACCCCACCTAAATTATTTTGTTCGTTTCTACAACAAGTCGAAACCGTAACTTGTTCTCGTTTTTCTGTTCTTATTTTCATCGCGTCCAGGTTAGATCATTAATGCAATTAAAGTTTGGAATGTAGTCGGCTAGTTATAAACATCGAAACCCCTCTGTTTAATCAGACATTCTTATTCTTTTTCATGGGTTATTAGATCATGCTTGGGTTCTAGTCAGGGTAAACATCGAAACCCCTCTGTTTAACAAGACATTCTTTTCATCGCGTTCAGGCCGGGAACACGATTCAAGATCTGGGTTTGTTTAGGGCAGCGGTGATGGCAGAGAGAGAGGGAGCTGGTGGTGGTTTTTGGAGGTGTTGGTGGTGGCGTGGTTTGGGGAGGTGTTGGTGATAGTGGTTTGTGGAGGTGATGGGTAAGGCTGGCTACTGGGGTTATTGCGGGTATTAGAGATGGCTTTCGTAGGGGAGTGCTGATCGGTGGGGGCTGTGGTGGTTGTTGGGCGGGTGGTGGCTGTGGTGGTTAGTGGATGTCAGTGTTGGTGAAGGGTGGAGATGGGTGGTGGTGGTTTGTGGAGGTGATGAGGTAGAGAAGATGAAGTGTGGTTTATTATTATATATTTTTATTAAAGTAAGGGTAGTTTAGTAATTTCACACCCACTTAACTAGATAATCTAACCTCCATTAGACTCAAGGAGTATCCGAGTTAAGAAACACCAAAAGTTGGGGACTATACCTGTAATTTTTAAAAGTTGAGAACTAAAGGTGAAATCTGAACAAACTACAGGGACTATTCGAGCAATTTTGTGTTTTTTTTTCTTTTCTTATGTTTGTGTTTGTAGTGTCATTCTATGTGTGTAGTGTGCTTTTGCAGGTGGAGGAGAAAGATTGCATAAGAAAATAGAGGGATTTTTTTCTTCTTGCCAAAAAGCCCGTTTGGTTTTAATTCATAAAAACTCTAAAATTTGTTTGATTTAAAAAAATACCTAAAGCTTCACTAATTCAAAGTGTGGGAAGTTTATGTAGTCATTTTGTTTTAAATCTGGCATTGTATTATATTAAAAAACATTAAACGTAACAAGTTAAAACACAATTAAATGTATTCTACACATGAAATTTAAAACATACTGATTACTTCCTTTGCATGGTGTTTTAGATTGTGATGTACCGAAAAAATCACATGTTTTACACACGTATTTTCACATGTTTTTCACCCAAAATCGTGTTTTTATCTTAGTTTTACCATAATTTATCTTCCTTTGTTGATAATTAATTGCAGGTTTTGAGGCCGAAAAGTGAAAAGAAGATACAAATGGCAAAAAGGCAAGGAATTGAAGACTTTCAGAGCTGTTTTAGATGCAGCACAGCTACGCTCAGGTAGTGCCCGCCCGTGCACCTGTCCCGAGTCAACAAGTCAACATTTCCAAGTCAGCAGGATGTAAAAAGTCAAGTGTACGGAGGTGCACGGTCGTGCTCCCCAAGACTCCAACAGACCAAGACTAACAGACATTCGTGCAATATTGACAGGCACGGGCGTGCCAGACCTGAGGACAGACAGTTTCTGCACGAAAGGACTATGCAACAATACCAGCTGTCGAGAATGGTTGTGCCATATCAAGGAGCACGGGAGTGTACCAACTAAATTGCCTATAAATAGAGACCTCCACTCCACACTTTGGCATTTCATTTCCACCCGAATCTCCCTCACTTTTCTGCTATCTTAGGGTCTTGTAAATGACCTTTGGAGCTTGAGATCACTCCATAAACACTACAAGAGTGTGAGCTTGAGAAAAATCACATCTAATCATCCCGAAAACCCTAGCAACCGTCACTATGTTTTCATCACAAAAACAACTTAGTGTGAATGTTGTAATGCCAAATCTTGGATAGGATCTTAGGGTGTTGCTAGGGTGAAGACTACTTTGGTATGGATTATGTAGTTTATATTTCTTGAGTGGTGTTTTGGGTTCTCGTTTAATTCTTTCTACCTTAACTTTCTTTGGTGAATTAATTAATCTATCATCTAGGATTTGGTCTCGTGAGTGTTTTAATAAGAAGTGGAAGGACTTATGAGCGTACCCATCGTGCGTAACAACCCATGCACTTGTAAGCTGTGACATCCGGCAAAAATCGATGCGTTTTCGTACGTAATTAGTATATGTAATTAACTATTCTAAGCAAGAATTAATATCAATTAAGTATAATTGAGTATTCGGAAAATAGCAGAGTCCAATAGATGGCATAGGAATGCCTTAGTTTAATTAGAAATGCGAAGGAATCACATAAGAATTAACTAGTCTGAAACGGACGTTGGTGATTACCCGGTAATAATTAAATAACCAAAAACGATCTCGAATGTCCGGGATATAAAATAAAGGGTATTTTTATGAAATATAATGTGTTTTGGAACCCCAAAACTATAAATGAAAACTCCAAATCAAAATCTCCCGGTAGCGAATAAAGTTTGCGTATCGCACCCGATGCGCGTAAAATATATAATTTCACCTGGTAATAGCCTAAATAACTTACCAATACTTAAACTAGGCTATGTTTAAGGTTAATTAAAAGCTAATTATATGTCCATAATAGCTCGTAATAAGAACGCGTAAAAACTCGAAAAACCCTAACCGAACCGATTCAATTCTAACTAAATAATTAGTGGATATTTTGCAACATGAATGGGACCCACCAAGGGCCATTAGGCCAGCCCAAGCATGGTGGTTTAGCCACCCTAATGTTGGCTAAAGTAAGAGACAAAATCATGATGTTTAAGCACACTTAAAATATTTTGCTTTTTATAATCCAAAAATACACATTATAAACCATTGAATGCTCATTCTTACCATCACAAAACCAACTTAAAACCTCCAAAAATCTTGCTGCTGATGTCGTGAACTTTCACACCCACCATCACCTTGATTTTCAAGCTAATAACACATAATAATCACTCCATTCTTACCCTAAATCAAGTGTGTACAAGTGCTTGGAGCATAACCCTTGGAAGACACACATAACGCCTTCATAATCAAGTGTTTTTTCGACTTCCCTAGCCTTGTGCTAGTAGTAAGTTTCTTAAACTCATCTTATATAATTTTTGTTTATTTATACGCTTAACTTGCAAGTTGTTTTTGGGTGCTTTTAACCAAAAGTTTTAAACAAGGTTTTGTATGTTTTCTAAAAATGAAATGAAATGTTTACAAAGATGTTCACGAACTTAAGCTTTAGGATAGCTGGTTATGTTATCTTGTTACAAAAATATTGTATGTTCTAGTGTTTTTAGAAGTTGTTTGGGATGAAAAACATAAAGTAACACCTAATACACTTAAAAATGGTTTTGATCATCATATTATGACTAATGGAACCACTTGAACATGAAATATTTGTAACAAAATGAAATGAAGCTAAAATAAAAAAAATAAAGTTGTAGACTTTAAAATTACAAGTATGAACAAATGGACTCCAAGACTTAAATAAAACATGTTAGTAGACATAAAATGACCTTATGTGACTAATAAAAGTGTTGGAGGGTGAAAAGATCACTTATTGTAAATTTTGACATGTTAAAGTTTACTAGTTTTAGTAGAAATTGTCATTTTTATAAGTCTTAGGAATAATATGTAACTTTTGTAAAGTTAGAGGTTTGAAAAGTAACTTTGGTGAGTCCATGGATGAAAATATGATTTTGGAAACTTTATGTTGACAAATGTAACTTTGGAAAGTAAAAGGTTAAGACTAAAAAGTTAGATTCTAAAAGGGGTGTTTTTTTAAAAGTGAAGAAACTTACGCAAATATTTTATTTTGTAAGAATGATATTTTTATTAAAAGTATTTATAAAAATATAAATTTACCATAATTGTTGGAAAAATATAAACACTAACATTTTTGTAAGAAAAATGATAATTTAAATAGCTTGGGATGTTTTATATAAAAATGAGCATTTTTACATTTATGGAGATGTAAAAGTGTTGTAAGAATTTTTAGAAATAAAACATCTAAGTTAATATATTTTCAATATATATATATATATATATATATATATATATGCTATCGGACAAAATGTAATACGTACAAAGTATAAATCGGACGAAAAGTAAACCGCACGGATAAGTATACAAGTATAACTTCCTACAAGATACGAGTATACGTTATTGCAGCGATTATGGACTAATTATTCCAAGCAAGAAAATATGTATATATTTTGTGAAAAAAATATATGTAAGGATGATAAAGGGTGAAAAATATATATGAACACTTTCCTAAGTGTTGAAAGTAAAATGGGAGAATTTATGAGAAAGAAAATAAGTTAAGTATGTTATTATAAGTATATGTATACCTATGGGAAAAATAAATACTTAACATGAAATGGATCTCGTTCGACAAGATCTTTGTATATTTATTTTTATGGGGAAATAAATATATAATAAAAGTGAGTCGAGTCCGAAGATAAAATGGAATATTAATACAAGTTAGTAAATATATATTGATGAATATGTTTAAAGATCATGACGTGTAAGGAAACGTGCAATGATCGGGGTTCGCGATGACGAAACCAACAAGCTTGGTAATTAATATCAACGGTTATAATATAAGATTAGCTGAAACTTGTAACGGGATAAATCATCACCTACGGACCTAAGACTAGGGTACATTCCTAATTAAACCGAATATGTAAATGTGGCGTCGGGAGTTGGGGAAAGACAACTTGCTAGTAAGACACGCACTCTAAGACCAGTGCCTTATTAAATTAGGACACATGTAGGTGGTCTCACATTGGACTTGGCAAAGACTATTTTCTGATTTCGTGACACGTTTGAGGTGAGTTTCACGACCCCTTTTCTGTTTTAATGTTTTTAAATTTGGGGAAAGATATGTTTGTTAAAAATGTGTAGTAACTCGTAAGTAAGAAAGGAAAGGTAATATAATGGGTCCATGGGTAACGGTATAAAGTCACATGGGACGTGCAGTCTCCGTAGTTCACTGTAACCATTTATACAAAGGGATGTAGTCGTAGAATATGGGGATAGTACTATCGGTCCTTGACGGGGACCCACTCCGGTTGATTAGCGTCTACTCGGTTGCCACGACTCTTCTATGTGGTCAAGTGGTAGCTTGTTCGGCCATGTTCCAGCCGTCGTCAAGTTATTCATAAAAGTTTAAAGTCGTCTGATGTCAATATTTCAACACTGGGAGGTGGGTTCTTCAGGGTTGGGTTGACACAGTCTCGGGTGATCTTCCCCTCATTGTTGAGAGGTGAGCTTACCGGTTTGGGAGACCCTCAGTATAACAAATGAGAACACAAATCGTCTTCATCGTTATGCGGTAATGCGCATCTTCATTGTTATGCGCTAATGCGCAACTTGAAGTTATGCTATAGTGCGCATCTTGGACACACCACTCAATTGAACGTTTACTATTAATTCGTACCAAGGTTAGTTGGATCCCCAAGTAACACTTTTCTTCGGGCATTGGTTTTCTTTTCGGTTATTCTCGCTCTCTCTCATTTTCATTTATCTTTACTTTTATTTTAGCAACTTAAAGCCGAGTAGGGGAAGTCGTGGCTTAGGGTTCGATACTCGGTACTTGCTTGTGTCTATACTACACTCTATTGGTACACTTGCCTATTGTGTGGGTTTGGAACGTTCAACATTTATCGTTTTATTTTTATAAATTTAAAACTTGAAAAGTGTCTCATCTTAAAGTTTTAACTTAATTTCCTTTTTCTACTGAGTTTTTGGCATTCACACCGGGAACTTGCTATTTTAAGAAAAAATAGGTTTAAGTACTTTAATCCACACGACATCAGATTGCATGTCAAGAATACATTAATTAGCGTTTTAATTGTTACGTTTTGTGGTTTCTATATAATAATATGCCAAAGGAATATAAAATATCATGCATAAAATTTGAAACCCAAAGCATATATAAACTTCTCACACATTGTATGAAAACTGCACTTTTGTACAGAAACCCCACCATATATGTGTGTGTATAATAAATTTTGAAGGCCCTTATGAATAATATTTTTTTTATATATAAATTTGTCTTGTGTTTTTTAGCCTTTCATTTCTTTTAAGTTGTAGTGAGTTTGTCTGCGTTTTATAGTTTGCGTTTGTCCTTGCCTGCATTTTATGTCACATGGTGTATAATTCACGTTTTTGTTTTATGATTTCCCAGGTTTGGTTGTCAATTGCTTATTACTAAGCACAGGGTCAACACCGATACTAGCACCATATTCGTTTTTATAGTTTTTCTTGATGTTGTGTATTTCATTGAATCATAGTTGAATTTGTAATAAAATATTTGTGGGTATCGTTAGCTATATCGAGTTTGTGAATTTTGTTTTATGATTTTCCCGAGTTTTTTCGTCGTTTGCTTACTACTTAGCACTGGATCAACATCGGTACCGGCTTCATTTTCGTTTTATAGTTTTTCTTGATGTGGTGATTTAAAGTTCGTAGAACCGGGGTTGAATTCGATTTATGGTTTTTCTTGATGTGGTGGTATAAATCTAGAATATATGCATTATTCTCACGAGTTGATTTCATAATAAGTTGTTCTTCTAGAATAATGATGTCACCCATAACAATAATAAATTCATTTTGTTGAACAGGATATTGAAATCTTTAACACAGATTTACGAGACAAAAAGAAGATTGAATCGAAGCTCCGAAACAATGTTAACATCTTCTAGCTCAAGATTACCATTGCACACTTTTCCTTGACTTGTTATTTTTCCAACTTTTGCATCTCGAGCAAATCCTACTGGACCTCCATTGAAAATTTTGAATTCGGGGAGAATAGCCTTTAGGCTAGTCATGTGACGTGAGCAACAACTATCCACGTACCATCGGGTCACAAAATCTTCTATTTCTGTTTAACAGTATAATGAGAAGAATATATACAATGCTCAGTGTTGAATTGGAATCCAAGTTTCTGGCTCCATGGATCTATCGTGATTTTCACCAATGAGGATGTTCAACAAATTAATGAATGTTTTCATTCAATGATTCCAAGTGAAGAAAGAGAATACCTAAGTACTGATGGTGTTTCTCAGATCAAAAATCTTAATGAACCATTAGATTAGATGAAAGTTGATACTCTTTAGATGTTCTAAACACTCTTAAAATATCTAGCTTGCCAAATCATAGGTTAGTTTTCGAGGTAGGTGTTTTAATAATGTTATTAATAAATATTGACCAAAGAATTGGTTTATATAATGGTGCATACAAGACTACAAATACTATAACTTTACAAGCAGATTATAGAAGCTAAAATTATTTCTGGGGGTAATATTTAATCTTAGAAATTTATTCTAAGAATTAGTTTGATACCTTAGATAAAAGAAATTCTTTGAAGTTTCAGAGAAGATTTCATTATTAGTATATTTTACAATGGCTATTGATAAAGGTAAGGGATAGTCTTATCTTTTGTTATGAATTACTTTTGTATTACTTTTATTTCTTAAAAGTGTAAGAAATGATCATGACTATTAGATTTAGGCTTATTTATGGATAGGATTAATGGAAAAAAATTGTAATATGTGTTTTAACTAAATTTATTAATTTCTTGAACTTAAGGGTATGAAGGTAAATTTACCATGTCATAAATTTAGGAACTTACATGCAAGCCCGCCCTATGTTTTTAAACATGAATACCTTTTATGTAATTTTTTGACAAAAATTAACACCAAAATATTGAGCGTTTGTAATCTTTAATATGAGTGTGTGTCTATCTATATATATAGTGGATAGTTCAAATGAGAATAATATGTCTTGTAAGAAGAAAAATAAAAGATTTTAACCAATAGAAATCTTCAATTTAATAGTTGTGTTTAATGTTAAATAATTTTTTTTGTAACCCCTTAAACTAGTTAAATAAATGAAACTCATAATTCATTTTTAAAATATTTTATTTCAATATGTGTAGTAAATGTTAGTTTCGATATGTGTATGATAAACATATAATAATTCGATACATGTAAGATGAATTTTGATATGTGAATGACATATTTGATAATGTGTAGAATAAAGTGTTAATGGCTAATTAATTAGAGTGGTGATAATTAATGTAAGCAGAGTTAAAGTATTTAATATTTTAACATAATGTCATTTCTTATTTTTGTTCTCATATTAAGTTATATATATATATATATATATATATATATATATATATATATATATAACTAGGTTTCAACTATGTGTTTTTAGTCCATGGCTTTTATTGTTTTGTTTACATAATTCTTTTTATTTGTAGTAGGCATATAGTGTTTTATATTGCTAATAATAACGGGTTCACTATGTGATGTTTTATTTATAACTAGTAAATGTTGTTTTAATTTGCACTGTTTTATTTTGCATGTACATATTTATTTTATTATTTTTTAGAAGAATTATCTAATTACTATTATACCCTTATATTTTAAGCCCCGTAAAGACATATTGTATGTAGTCGCAACTCCGCGTATCTAGCCCTAAAACCAATATTATATACTATTAATATACCTTAGCATTTGAACAGTAATTTTATTATTTTTTTTATTTCTTTATCAGTTTTTTGTGTTTTTATATTAATTTTGTGGGTTACATTACACATTAGTAGTCTTGGATTAGTGGTTTCAATTGGTGTCTCAATCCCAATTAACGCGGGTTCAATTACGTGGCCCTTTTTTTTCATTTTTTTTTTGTGCTGGTGTCTTCTGATTGGCCTATATGGAGGCTACTTTTGGTAGAGACACCTTGCTGCTTTTGCTGACTCATTATTTCATTCACCTTCATAACTTTCTCTCATACCTTAGTTTTTCACAAACCAAAGTTGTGTCTGCTTTATCCTCTCTTCTCTTTCTCTGGCTTCCTTACCACCGCCATACCCATTCCTCTGTTTCTATACATACAAGTAACGAACACAGTCACAGAATACTCTTATTCAAGGATTTAAACATACAAATAACGAACACAGTCACAGAATATTTAAGTTTGCATTTAACCCATTAAATCAAATAAATATTCAATGTAACTATTATAGTTCAAAATAAAACACCAATACTAACTACAGATCATGTCCACTGTCTAGCTACTCTAAGCCCTATCTTTCTAGCATGCTCCTCATGTTTAGCTTGAGGTAAAGGCTTAAGAAATGGGTCAGCCAGATTTAGATCTATATGAACTTTGTTTATTACGATGTCTCCACATGCTATTATCTCTCTAATATAGTGGAATTTCCTGAGTATATGCCTTGTGGTCTGATGTGACCTTGGTTCCTTTGCAAGAGCAATGGCACCAGTGTTGTCACACAGCATCTCGATTGGTTTCTTTATGCTAGGCATAACATCGAGATCAGTAATGAACTTCTTCATCCAGGCAGCCTCCTTTGCAGCATCCGATGCAGCATTGTATTCTGATTCACGGGTGGATTGAGCAACCATACTTTTCTTAGAGCTCTTCTAAGTAACAGCCCCACCATTCAGAATGAAAACATATCTCGTTTGTGACCTTGAATCATCACGATCAGTCTGGAAGCTTGCATCAGTATAACACTTAACTGACAGCTCCTCATCCAGTCCTCCATATATTAAGAACATGTCCTTAGTCCTTCTCAAGTACTTAAGAATGTTCTTCACTTCAGCCCAGTGACTCTCTCCTGGGTTCTGTTGATATCTACTCGTCATGCAAAAAGCATACGAGACATCAAGTCTGGTACATAACATAGCATACATGATAGAACCAATTGCAGAAGCATATGGAACTCTTTCCATTTTTTGCTTTTCTTCTTCAGTGTTTGCACACTGCTTGCTATTAAGAATGGTTCCACGTGCCATGGGCAAGAGCCCCCTTTTTTAGTCTTGCATTAAGAAGCGCCGTATGACCTTATCAATATATGTACTTTGACTCAAACCCAATAACCTCTTTGATCTATCTCTATAAATCTTTATTCCCAGAATATAAGCGGGTTCACCAAGATCTTTCATTGCGAAACATTTACCCAACCAAGTCTTAACATCTTTAAGCATAGGGATATTGTTTCCAATGATTAGTATGTCATCTACATACAGTATGAGAAAAATGATATAGCTCCCACTAGATTTCTATTTAACACACGATTCATCTTCTTTCTTGATAAAACCAAACTCTTTGATTTTCTGATCAAAACGGAGATTCTAGCTGGAGACACTTGCTTTAACCCATAGATGGATTTATTCAGCTTGCACACCTTATTAGGATTTTTTGGATCGACAAAACCTTCAGGTTGAACCATATAGACAACTTCAAGTAAGTGTCCATTAAGGAACGCGGTTTTGACATCCATTTGCCATATCTCATAGTAATAATATGCAGCAATGGCAAATAGAATTCTAATAGAGTTAAGCATGGCTACTAGCGAGAAAGTTTCCTCATAATACATTCCTTGAGTCTGAGTAAAACCTTTCGCTACAAGCCTTGCTTTGTAGGTTTGCACATTCCCATCCATGTCATTCTTCTTCTTGAAGATCCATTTGTTTCCTACAGTCCGACATTCGGTAGGAAGATCAACCAAATCCCAGACTTGGTTATCATACATGGATTGCATCTCTGCATTCATGGCTTCTTGCAATTTCTTGGATTCTGATTCCAAGATTGCAGCTTTATAAGTAGCACGCTCAACTTCATCAATCATGAAGATATCGTCATACCTTTCAGGTGCACGACGATCCCTAACACTTCTTCGAACACTTGGTGTTTCTGTTGTTTCTTGAGTCCTCTCAGGCTCAACTTCAACAACCTGATCGATTACTTCTGGTTCTGTCTAAACAACTGGTTCAGTCACTTGTGATTCTCGAATTTCTTCAAGATCCACATGGTTATCTCCAATCCCTCGCGCCAGATGCTCTTCCTCCAAGAAAGTGCCTCTTCTTTTAGTGAAAATCCTATTTTCAGTGGGGTGGTAGAATAGGTAACCGATCTTCTTACCGTATCCGACGAAAACCACCTTTTCGCCTCTAGGATCTAGTTTATCCGAAGATTCTAGAGTGACATAAGCATTACATCCCCAAACTTTAAGATAGGATACATTAGGTTTCTTTCCATGCCATATCTCATAAGGCGTTTTGTCAACCTTCTTTGTTGGAGCTATATTCACAAGTCTTGCAGTAGTTTCCAAAGCATAACTCCAAAAGGATTTTGGTAGGTTTGTTTGACACATCATTGATTGAATCATATCTAATAGATTTCGATTTCTCCGCTCAGATACACCATTATGTTGTGGTGTTCCAGGTGGAGTGAGTTGTGAAACTATTCCACAATCCTTTAGATGGTCGATGAACTTCTGACTAAGATATTCACCACCTCGATTTGATCGAAGCATCTTAATAGTTCTATTCCGCTGATTTTCTACTTTGTTTTGGTACTCCTTGAACTTTTCAAGAGTTTCATGTTTATGCTTCATAAGATAAACATAACCATATCTATTGAAATCACCAGTAAATGTAACAAAGTATCTTTCTCCATGTCTTGACATTGTTCTGAATGGACCACATACATCTGTATGTACAAGTCCTAACAGATCATTAGCTCTTTCTCAAACATTTGAAAAAGGTGCTTTTGTTAACTTTCTACTCAAGCATGATTCGCATTTTACAAACAACTCTGAACCCTTGGAATCTAGGATTCCTGCGGTCTTGAGTTGTTTAACACGATTCTCGCTAATGTGACCAAGTATACAATGCCACATATACGTATCATTAAAGTCCAACTTATTACATTTATGGAAGATGTTGCATAATATGTTATCATTTTGGATTTCTATCTCATAGATTCCATTGTTGGGTTTTGCATCAAAGTAAAACATATTGTTAAAATAAGCAGAAATAAATTCACCATTAAAACGATAATTAAAACCATGTCCACGCAAAGCAGAAACTGAAACAATATTTCTAGTCACACTTGGAATGTAATAAACATTGTTCAAAGCAAGTTCTAAACCAGAAGGAAGTAAAAGAACATATTCTCCTATCGCCTTCACAGCAACTCTTTGTCCATTGCCAACATGGACCTCCAAGTCACCCTGTTTCAGCTTTCTAATCTTTCTTAGTCCCTACAAAACATTACAAATGTGGAAACCACATTCTGTGTCAAACACCCATGTTTTGCTAGAAAAATCAAAGATTTCAATAACATATATACCTGAGGACTCTCCTCCAGAAGTCTCGGCTTGCTTCAGTTCAGCTAAATACTTAGCACAGTTCCTCTTCCAATGCCCAATTTCACCACGATGAAAACACTTGGCATTTTTCAGAGGTTTCTTATTGGCTACAGATTTTCCCTTTCCCTTCCCTTTGCCTTAATTGCCTTTATTCATGGGGTTAGGTTTCTTAACATGACCCTCCTTGATCATTAGCACTGGTGCAGTTTTGATATGTATGTTCACCTCAGTAGTTTTGAGCATCTGATGTTGTTCTGCAAGTGTATTCTCCATCCCATTCATATTATAGTTCATAATGAACTAATCATATGACTTGGGTAATGAGTTGAGGATAATATCCCCAGCCAACTCATTGCTCAAGGGGGATTCCAAATGAGGCAAGTGATCAACATATGCCTTCATCTTTAGCACATGAGTGCTAACTGATGTACCCTCTTGCATACAAGTGGTTATAAGTGATCGCATCACATCAAACCTCTCATGACGAGCATTTTGTTGGAACATTTCCACCAGATGTTGATTCATCTCGTATGCTTCCATGTCTTCCATGGTCCTTTGAAGTTCAGGGATCATGGATGCCAACATCAGACATATGACTTTCAAAGAGTCATCAAAGTGCTTAGCATAGTTTCTATGGGCATTAGTGTTCTGACTGATAGGTTCATCAGTGAATGGTGTTTCAAGAACATACAACTTGTTCTACGCCTTGAGAACAATTTTCAAGTTGCGGTGCCAGTCCATGAAGTTGGAGTGGTTCAGTTTGTCCTTCTCTAAGATGGACTTGAGAGAGAATTGGGAGGTGGAATTGTTTTCAGTTGACATCTACAAAGTTCAAAATTAACTTATTAGTATTTTGTGTTTTAAATATCCTAATTATTTTATGACCCAAAAAGCAAAATTAATTAGGATGAGACCCCGATTCATCAATACACAATGAGCTGGCTTAGCATTGTCCACTGGTACGATTAGGCAGGTAAACAACGATTGTTAATTGTGTCCACTACACAACTCTCCATTTGGGGTTATCGCTTAAAAGCGATGTATGTTTAACCCCAACTATGCCCACTTGATAAACAAGCGATGTTTGGTCCTATATTGTTAGCTGTAACACCAACCTATGTTACACAGGAAACGCGATTATTACATTCTTTCACGATCAACGCCCAGATGCAGGGTTTAGCACTAACATTTGGGTTCGATTTAGAATGAAGTGTTAACTCGTTAAGGGTGGCATAAAATATCAATTTAAAATTGGGATTTATTTTAACTCATAGCATGATGCGAGTCACACAATAGTTTATAAAATCCAATTTTACAATTCGTGATAATTGAAACTCCTTTCAACACTCGACACAGTATAGTTTTAAATACCCTATTTAAACTATGTTGGTCATTTTATCGCGAATGGACTTGTTTTGATATTAATAAAACTCTTTTATT
The DNA here is from genome assembly GCA_028751855.1 of Ambrosia trifida. Classification (NCBI taxonomy): domain Eukaryota; kingdom Viridiplantae; phylum Streptophyta; class Magnoliopsida; order Asterales; family Asteraceae; genus Ambrosia; species Ambrosia trifida. The sequence continues at coordinate 11,773,267 of CM054126.1, read as the reverse complement.
GAATATGCTTTTCAGTTTTATAAAACTTGTTTTAATAAAACCGTTGCCATGATTGTGAAAATTTTTATTTATTTTGGGTTATCTAAATTATTTACAATAAATAAAACACAACCACAAAACATAATAATAAAATTAAACGAATCGGGCCCCTAATAGGTCGCCCGTTTCGTTTTAGTCAGAAACGAAACGAACTAGTCTAAAAGGGTTTCAAAACTATTTTGATAACTACCACTTGACCTGAGATCTCTATCTTCATGGAAACTGTTCGCCTTTTATTTTCGTCTTGATCTTGTACTTGAAGGATTACAACAATAAATTTGAAAATACAATACAACCAAATCTATTCTAATCCTATCTATTACACCGGATCCAATATCCGTTATAAAAATACAAAACAATAAAATAAAACCATCACAAACACAACCATGACAAGGGTCAAAAACATAGGGCTTGATTCACATCACAATCCATGAACAACTAAAAGCTTTTGATCTTTTGTCAAAATAAATAATTTTTGACCAATAAAACATATATCAAAATTATAACTTTTACCATCTATACGCGCGTAACCGTGAATCTGATACCATTGTTGAGAATCATGGTATCATATACGAAACGAAAGCGGTTTATATATATTAGCAAAAGTTGGATATATATACTTGTATATATGGCCGATTTATATATATATATATATGTAATATTAATTGATTTTATTAATCCGATTAATAAAATATTCCCAATCAGGATCTCAGTTAAACGCGTATAAATAAATAAATAATAAACAACCATAGGGGGTGTAGTAATCAACCTTTGACGACTACACCGGAATTGTAACATGTGGGTTACAACGAATACTCGCTAGTAGGAAGTTCACAACCGAGCACGAACCAACCAGGAATCAAACTTTGCAAGAAGGGTAGCGGCGGCTTGTGGTGGTGATCGGCGGCAGGAAGGAGGCGGCTCATTTGGGTGGCCGAAAGTTTTTCTTGGGAGGCAAGGGGTTGTTTTGTTGAAAAGTGTGATTAGGGTTTACACCTTAATCCCCTTTTATAAAACACAATCTTACACTAAACCCCTTGCATATTATTATAACATTCCTTAATATTAATCCAATTAATATTAATTCCCTCAAATTCAAAACTATTATTATTTCACAAATAATAATCCGCCGACACGTGAACTTATCTGATTCGTGTACCAACGTGTAACTCTTCGAATCGTACCGGGTCGGGTTACGTTGACCTCGACTTTTAATTACATCGGACATACTATATATCCAACACCAATTTGGTCTTTAAATTATTCCGACATTTGTGTTGGTGTTTTGAATCATAATGAACAGCTGCATATGTTATTTTGCTGCATAAATTCAATGTTCCGAATTTTCTTCACTTTTCTTTTCATTTGGAATCGTGAGTATGCTTAATGATGTCAACTTTGTCATTGTTCAATTTACTTACTTTTAAGCTAACATTACATGGGAGGAGAAATTATCTCAAATACATTACCCTAACTACTCACCAGACAGTTTCAGGGTTGCATTCTTAAGGTAACAATTACATTTCAAACATATTTATGTATGTGTGTATGTATGTGCACTACTTTAGGTTGAATAGATTATGGTAAAAATCGCATTTTCAACATGTTTACATTTGAAATTTACAACTTGGTTGAAAATGAATGAGGCTTGAGGGTTATTATGCCATTGTACGAGATCATTAAAATAAATACCACCACTGTTTTTAGCATTATGCTACGGCTGGTTGAAATATGTTTTCACTAATTATAGTCTTTCTACTTTTTCAGTTGTAGTATCATGTATTATTAAATGTATTTTTATTCGTAAAGTAATAACCTTCAAGTCCTTTGAGCATCAATGTGGAAAACCAGCCTGCACGTTTCCATCTATTGTGCGAACCCTTATATCTTTTCTACAATTCTGAGAAATTTGAAAGCAAATAATCGTTTTATGTTTGACTGTTTTGTAGGATTCTTGCAAACAGACAAATTGCAACACTACTGAAGGAGCGTAAAACGCATTACACCATCGAGTTGGATAAGAAGGTTAAGACCCCCCTACAAACCTAGGGGTGTAAATGACACGTAGCGGCTCGAGAGCTACCCGGGATCGGCTCGGTAAAAAGCCCGAATGAGCCGAGCCTTAACGAGCCCGAGCCCGAGCCTGAAATATGGCTCGTTTAGTTATTGAGCCCGAGCTCGAGCCCTAGATACAAAGCTCGATTGGGCTCGCGAGCCTAAACGAGCCCAAACATAATTATAAGTTATTTATATATCTCTTATAATTTATAGCCCACATCTCCAAAACCCAAGTCCTTATTTCATAGGCCCATTTAATAACACTCGCGAGCCGAGTTTTTACGATCTCAAGCCGAGCTTTGAGCTCGTTTGAGATTGTTCTCAAATCACCTCGAGCCGAGCCGAGCCGAGCTCGAGCTTTTGATTTTGCTAGCGAGCCGAGCTCGAGCTCAAGATTGTATGCTCGAACCGAGCCGAGCTCAAGCTTCATGAAAGCATAACGAGCCGAGCTCGAGCCCAGTCAGGCTGGGACTCGGCTCGGCTCGTTTACACCCCTATACAAACCGAAGCAACAATCCTCTCTACGCAAGTAACAAACTACAGGTACATGTTTATCTTTGGTTATGTACGCGTCTATAGGATATTTGAATTTGGTAGGTCAGCATGGTTTAGCATATCTATAAACACAAATTGAAGCAGTTGATTATGATGGTTTTAGTTCACATGATTGTCTTTCTTTGATTTTATAATGCAAGTTTTTTTCGACACATAACATGTTAAAATGGACACTATTTCCAAAGTTTTTTTTCGACACGTAACCGTATCTTGGCATGGCAGGTCGGATGTTATGCGGGAGGTTTATTCTCCCAGCGTGCAACCGGTGTTGCAGTCATGACGGTGTCCGGCCTCTTTGTCTGGCATTAAGTGGTTATTAAAGTGTGATGGTGAGCACCGTCACCGCGTCGGTACCAACTGTAATCTAGGTGGTGTTTTGAGTCTCTCTTCTTGGCTTTGGTTGTTTTTTAGGGGTTTTTTGGCCGCCGGATTTCGGTGTTGCCGATGAGAACATATCTGAATCATGTTGTTCTCTGTAGTATCCTGTTTTGAACCTTCTTGCTTTTGTGACAACCTCCTGATTTTAAATATGGTTGTGCATGTCGGTGATGAACACCGATTTGTGGATGGTGGCAGCCGTAATTGTGTTTTATGGGTTGGAAATTAATCTTGACTTAAGTTTTACTAGTTAGTTTTATTATTTAGTAAGTTTGGTTTGTTTTATTTAGGTATTAAATAAATGTTTAGAAAGTCATAGGCTAACCAAGTTGACCGAGTTTGGTGGATGAAACTGATGTTGAAGAAGTGAATTGGGTTAAAGGAATTAGTCCAAAGTTGACCCATCAAGTCTGCAAGAAAATAGAGGTGACCGTTGGGTTGTTAGGTGTGTCAAGTACGTACACATGCATGTGCATGTATCTATAAATAGCCTTGTACACTTCTTCATTTTAATATAGAAACCTTTTCTTTGTGCAAATATCTTTTATTTCCTCTGCATATTTACATACATATATTAGGTGAGTGTTTGTAGTGTGTGTTTCAAAGGGGCCTGAACCAACATTTGGTATCAGAGCTTGGAGGGCCGTTTTGAGAGTCGGTGGCGAGAAAGGGTCTAGCCCTTCGCTGCAGGGCAAGCCGCAGTAGTAGGAACCGGGTTTGCTTTGAAGGGGCCGTTTAGTGCAGCAGAAAGTGAGATATTTGGAACCGCGTTGTGTCGTGGTGATTACCGAAGAAGACGATAAGATTGGAAGGAGAAACAAAGCGGTTCGAAAGGCGTGGAAGCCGTAACCAAGTTTCAGTGCATCCGGATACATTGATGGACCGGAAGTTTGATCAATGAATGAAGAGGGAGCAGCCCCCTTGGAGCTGCAGAGAACCGGGCTGAGAAGAGGACCGTTTTTTTTTGTTGAAGTGAGAGTAAGAAGAAAATGAAACAAACAGCCGAGGTCACTCATATGCGACTCAGGCCAAGAAAGGAAAATCCTTTTACGTGAAGGAAAGGAAGACCATTGCTTCGCAGGAAGAAAGTATTGGCGTTTGCAAGATCGTTGATCACACAAGGAGACCGTCACCGGAAAATGTCCGTACCGGTGTAATGAAGAAGATCAAAGAAAGAGACCGAAAGAGGTGACCGAAGACCGAAGGGTCACCTAAATAAGAAAGAAAGATAGACCGTAGTCGCCGGAGATGAAAAACCGGTGATAAGAAGACCGCCATCGGAAAGCTTGTTCCGTTGGGATATAAAGAAAGACCGTGACCAACATCGGAAAAGAACCGACGAGGAGAGACCGAAGCCGTAGTAGACCGAACGGCTTAAAAGACCGCTGCCGGAAAGTGAATTCCGGTGGGAGAAAGAGAAAGACCGTAGAACGCGCCAAGAGGACCGTAGGCGTGAGACCGTGGGTGTGACAATGACCGGAGGTTTGCACCATGAAAGACCGAAGACCGAACAAAGCTTTTATTGAAAAAGCTTAGACCGAAAGAAAGACCGAGCCGTTAGCCGAAGACCGTAAGGGTTCACGTTAGAGAGAAAGAGGAAGGCCGGACCTGCGTGGTTCTTGTGTCAAGACCGGGAAAGTCAAGATTAAGAGGGTGAACGTTGGAAATTAATCTTGACTTAAGTTTTACTAGTTAGTTTTATTATTTAGTAAGTTTGGTTTGTTTTATTTAGGTATTAAATAAATGTTTAGAAAGTCATAGGCTAACCAAGTTGACCGAGTTTGGTGGATGAAACTGATGTTGAAGAAGTGAATTGGGTTAAAGGAATTAGTCCAAAGTTGACCCATCAAGTCTGCAAGAAAATAGAGGTGACCGTTGGGTTGTTAGGTGTGTCAAGTACGTACACATGCATGTGCATGTATCTATAAATAGCCTTGTACACTTCTTCATTTTAATATAGAAACCTTTTCTTTGTGCAAATATCTTTTATTTCCTCTGCATATTTACATACATATATTAGGTGAGTGTTTGTAGTGTGTGTTTCAAAGGGGCCTGAACCAACAATGGGTTCTTTATTTGTGTTACATGGCTGTGATGAGTTTTAAATGTTTTCCGATATTTGATGGGATGGCGTGGCAAGGATGGTGGATGGCAGGTTTTGACTTGCAACCCGCCTAGCAGCCATGTTTTTGGCAAACTCTGAGCCACATAAACATCGCTGTCGATTTAACGCTGTTTTTGCTTTCGTTTTGTTATTTTTCTCTAATGGTTACCTGGCCTTTAGCAACGACATAGATGGTGGTTTGGAGATTTAATTGTCATGTTTGCTATTCTTTACTATTGTTTACTCATCATTTAGAGCTGATCTTCATATATATGTTGTTCTTCCATGAAACACCTGTTGTGGTCACTTCTTTCGGCCCTTCGTCGTGGAGGTTAGTTTTATAGTTTTATTTGTCATTTGTGTGGGTATGATATAATTTATGTTTTTGTTTGAACTAATTTGGGGTTATTACTAGATTTGCGCCATTTTCTGATGTAATCGTCATTTTTGCAGTGTAACGGCTGTACAACAGGTTATATGTACGTTTTAATTGTTAGATAATTGTTTTTGTGTTTCTAGCAAAGCATCGATTTTTTTTTGTGTAGAACCTTTCTGTTCATAGATTTGAAGGTGCATCCATTCTTTTTGTAGGAACTCGCTTTCGTTTTGTTGAAGCTTGCGAGTGTTTGGAATACACCGATTTCTGTAGGTATTTTACCTTGCTTTTGTTTAAGCTTTATCTTATGTTGGTAAGCTCACATTCGAGAAAGATTGGATGTGTTAGGTGAGTAAATTGACATGTTTCGGTAATACCCGCCAGGTGTTTGTTAATATGGTTCAGTGAATTTAACGATTTCTTCCAAAGGCTATGATTCTAAATGTGAATAACTGGTTAGAGCATTCTTCTTGCATTAGTTATTGTTAATAGTCTTTAGGTGCTAATCTCATTGAAATTGATGTGGGTTTGCTTGCATGTGTTCTTAGGTTGATGAGAAGATGGCAGAACCGTTAGAATAATCTAAACAACTCAATGGTACGTTTACAAAATTGTTTTGCAGCGTATGTTCTTTACATGCTTAGGAGGTGCTAGGTGTTTTAGTGGTGGTTTTTGTAGCAATATTTAATACTATGTAGTGCCTCTTCAAAATTTTTTTGTATGTATGTTTAGACCCCCCTTATAATTGGTAAAAAAAAAAAAAAAAAAAAAAAAAAGATAAATCTCTTCAACAAAGGTTCACCTTCTTCACTTACTCCAATCGCTTCTCGCTAGGTAACTTCAGCTTCACGTATTGCTATTGATTCTTAAAAAATAGCCTATTTAAAGGGGGTATTTGTTAACAGAAACTGTTTTGCAGGTCATGTTAATTACAAAAAAAAAAAATCATTAACCTCATCTAGAAGTTTCAAGGTGACATTCTTCATTTGAACAATGTTGCTTCAGCCTTAGGAATTGAATAGTAGTTGGGATTTAGATTCCAGTATTCAGTTTTGGTTCTGATACTTTAGATCTATGATTTGGGACTAATGTATATTAAACTTAGGTTCGTTTAGGTTGTTTGTGAGGCAAATTTGCGCACTCGCGCTACGTGCGAATGTTAGAACCACTAGTTATTATAATAACCAAGCTTGAAGACTAAAGGATCCTTGGGGCTTTTAGCTAGGGTGATTTTGGAGTACGATAAATACTTAGAAAAGGCATATAACTAAACATATCGATCATTTCGGAAAGGCTTTGTAGCCTTCCATATATCAATGCATTAATATGGCTCCGAAATTTAAAAAGATGTATTTGGATCTAGTTCTAGTTAGTGATTCAAACGAGCCGGGCAGCTCGCGAGCTACTCGAGCTTGGCTCGGTAAAAAGCTCGAAACGAGTCGAGCCTTATCGAGCCCATGCCGAGCTTGAGCCTAAAACAAAGCTCGTTTATTAATTGAGCCCGAGCTCAAGCCTAGCATGTGAAGCTCGTTAAGCTCGTCGTGCCTTATCAAGCCTTAGTGTAATATTAGTTTTATTAATGTTTAATAATATTTACCCTTCATTTAAGCTTGTTTACTCAACGAGCTCGAGCTGAGCTATATTTATCGAGCTTGCGAGCCTATTATTTATATTATTTTTATTTAATATATTAACTAATAGATAGTAAACGAGTCGAGCTCTCGAGCATAAGAAATTTCTAACGAGATGAGCACAATTTGAAACAAAACACCAACCAAGCCGAGCTCGAGCTTGGGCTTGGCCCGACTTGTGTGCACCCCTAGTTCTAGTTTCAGCATTCATTCTTCCAACATCTTGGGTTTGTTGTTTAATGTTATTGATTGAGGATTCAAAGTTTTTTCCTCGTTTTTATTTTGTTTGTTTGGTTCTTACGGTTCCGGCATGTAGATTTTTATGTTTGATGCCATGTAGGCTGCAAATGAATCAAACGTTCGGCGAACAGTTCGTGAACCGTTCGGCAGTAAGTTCGTTTGTGTTCGTTCGTTTAATAAATGAACGAACCTGAACAAGAAATTCCGTTCGTTTAGCAAAACAAACAAACATGAACGGAGGTCACGTTCGTTCATTTATGCTCATGAACGTTCGATAACGTGTTTGTTTATGTTTGATATCAACATTATGTAGTTTAACTTTTATTTTTAATTTAAGTATTTCAAAATTCCTAGTAATAGATTACTTAGTAAATATTAGTGTATTAGATATTAGTATTACTTCATTTAGTTTGATTAACTATTATATTTGACGGATTAAATGAAGACTTGGAGGTTTTTTTTGTGAATTAAATAAGTATTTCAAGTTTAATATGATTATTTTGTGTTATGTTGGGACACTATGTTTTGGTAATTCCATTATCAAGATTATATCAAGTATGATTGGGTTAATGTATTATGTCCGAATCTACGTAATGTTTGTGATGAAAGATACGGTTTTATCTAAAAGTTAATATATGTTTTTGTTCATTTATGTTCATGAACGTTTGCTTGTGTTCATGAACGTTTGTTTGTGTTCATAAACGTTCATTTGTGTTTGTTTACACTCACTTTTATTCGGTACCTAAAATTAACAAACAAACACAAAAGAACACGAACATGTTCATTTCCTTAACAAACAAACATAAACAGAAAATCTCGTTTGGTAAGTGTTCATGAACAATTCGTGAACACATTATTTTCTTAACAAACGAACACGAAAAGACATTGTTCATGTTCCTTTGGTTTGTTTGCAGCTAGACATGTACAAACCAGTTTTGTTGGCCAAACCGGATCAGTTTTTTTTATGAAGATAAAACCGGTTTTTATCCAAACCGGTCCGGTTTTGGAACCGGTTTTTAGCACCAAACACTACCATCTATTGGAATCGATTAGGACCCAGTTTAAAACCGGTTTTTTTGCCAAACCGGTCCTACAATATCCAAAATACCTTGCTTATACCGGGTTTTTTTCTTAAAAACCAGTTTTTCCCCCAAACCGGTTCTTCTCTCAAACCGGTTTTCAAACCAAACCGATCCACGAAACCACAAACCGCTCATAGGACCGATGTATAGGGATGGGTTCGGACCGGTTTCTCTCAAAACCGTTTTACCGGTTTTTTTTTTCGGGCCGGTTTTAAAAACCGGTTGTTTTTTACACCTCTAGTTGCAGCCCTAATGCCATGGTTTTAACTTTCAAGGGCACACCAATACATGGCACAGCCCAAAATAAACCCAATGTACACAGTACACCTAATTATAGCCCAAAAAAAAGCCCTAGAGTCCATGACCAATTTATTAGCCCATTGCAATGATGCAATCCATTATATACTGAAATAATGAAATCAAACTGTTGACTTCCGGCAAGTTTCACTTCTAAACCAAAATCCCCACTTTGGTGCTCAGGTTTTCCCTCTGCTTTCAGCCTTAGAGTGATAGGCCACGCAAGCCCGGACCTAAGGGGGTGTGGGGAGGACTTCCGGCTGGGGCCCAATTTCTAAGGGGGCACTTTGAGCGGTGACGAGTGTTTTCTTTCTGCAAGTATTTTCTTTATGTTTTCGACGCAAAAAAAAAAAAAGATTTCATATTAAACATCACTAGTTATAAACGCAAGAAGGTGAAGAGTAGATAAGAAAGAAGATAAGTCATACATGATAATCTAGATTGAAGAATACAACAGAATTAAAAAAAAAAAAGTTGAAGTGTGTTACTTGAGATTTGTGTTGTGGTATAGTAATTGTGCAGCATTTGCAGTAAATTTAAAATATAGTAGTACTACAAAACAGTAATTTTTTTTTTGGAAGGCGAATTTTCTATGTTGTGGCAGAGATCATCACAACCCCCCAGATGTCTCACGCTTTTGCACATGATGCAAGTCAAATTCATTTTATTAAAAAAAAAATTTGAAGTCTAGATATAAGATAATGGCCCTTCAAATTATTTATGGAATTTTAAGAAATTGTGGTTTTTTTATGAGCCAATTAGCCAAACATATTAATTTTTATAATAATTATGATACTTTCAGTTCTACATCTGGTTCGACCGGTCCGACTAGGAAACCGGTAAGGACATCGGTTCAACGCCCGCTTTAGTTATGAATACATTGCTTAAAAGACCTAAGACTAAGGGGCACATATTTCGTGGCGCGGCCCGGACACCTGAATTTTCAGGGCCGTCCCTGAGGCCACGCCTCTATTACAGGAAGCCATTATTTCGTCTGGGTCCGTCCGAAGAATTCTTAAAAAGTTATGAGCATGGGAAAAGTAGAAAAATATAGGGTCTTATTATGCAGAATTAAAATAATATAATAATGTTTTTTATTATAAAACTAGGTTATCAGACTCATATATTACACGGGTTTATGGATGAAAAATATGTATTTTATAACATCTATAAAAATTACATAACTGAATATTCTACTCTCGGCCAAAGGTGTATAAAACGGTTTTTTGGGCCAAACTGGTTCGGTTTGTGTGGAAAGTGTTATGTTAAGCTGCTTAATTAAACTAGACAATAAAGTAAAATTGATTGTTTGGATTGTTGAGAAAAATGAAATTAACTAAAAAAACTGAAAGTAAACTAAGTTATGAACAGTAATGAGAAAGGGTGATCTTTCCAGAATTTGGGTAAGTCACTGTCGCCAAGGATTGTCTTTAAGACCATGTGTAGTGATTCAAGCCATTTAAGGGCGTTTCTTGACATGTGGACGCCATGTCAGCATGAACATTTTAATCCTAAAATAGATGTAGTGGTTCAAGCCCTTTCTTATCCTTCAATCATTACTCAATGATTAAATATTTTTACAACTTTTTTTATTTTATTATTTTTTGAATTAATGTAAAACTTGAAATACTAAACATAAAATATTTAATTAAAACTAAAATAATTCACTACTAATTCGATTAGACATTTCTTTATATGTTTACTATTAAATTAAAAATTATAAATTACAATCTCCAACATCACACCAACACATGGGAGAAGTGTCATCTATCTAAGTATATAATATAAAATATATACACACCACCTATATATTCACAAAAGTATATCTATCTCCATCCATCTTTAACCTCTGTACTCCATTTTTTTCACAAACCTGCAACTAAAAAAATACAATACGGCTGGCCTAAAAAACTCAATAAATGCACTTCGTATGGGATTAAGTGTGACTTAGGCGTGAAGCAGGAAACGCCCAGCCTAAAAAACGCCCGAAAAATGCTTAAGGGGGTGGTGTGCTAGGCGTGAAATGAGTTTTTTGAGGGGGGAAACGTCCCACTACATGGGGTCTAATTGTCAATTGAAATCACATTGATATGATTTGTAGTTAAAAATATGATTTAGATTGTAAGTTGATTAATGACCTCACTGATAGCCGATGACTAGACCGATGCTGTTTATTTGGTTAATTACCATTTAGCAATTTACCGATTATTCATAATATTGAAAGAACTAGACTTGTAACTAAATCAACGACCATCGATAACGAGACTGACATGGTAGATGAAATAAAAAATAAGTAATTTAGGTATTAACAATTCAAAGCAAATCGTTCATATGAAACCACAAATGAAAGTTATAAATCCGACAAATACAATTTTCAATTCAATGTTTTGACAAATCCCACAAACCCTAGCTAATATAACTAACCATTCACCCGGAAAGAATCACGGGTGGTTTATCCGCTCATTGTGATGGAAAACACTGCAATATTTGAATGATTGATGAAAGGCATGATGATTCGGGTTGAATGGATGATTGTATGATGTTTTCTTAATGTTATTGCATCCAAAAAGCTCTCAAAATACCTCCCAAATTCGTCCCAAACGGCTGATAATCGACTAGGGTTGCAACTTCGTCTTTTATAGCCCAAAAGAAACAACTCATGAGGTGTAACACCCCAACCGATGGCGGAAACATCGAGGTGTCACGTAGTGACGATTGTTCAATAGCACATGGACTAAATTGTAAATATTAATAGCAAATAACTTCCATTATTCAAAACGAAATACAAAGAGTCTTAATAGAAATCTCAAACATAAATATTAAATGTTCAACTTTTTATTTAAGCACTAGGTCCAGCCTAAGCGTGAAAGCATGAAACATCAAACGTCACCTGAAACATGTACAAAACAATTTTGTCAACACATATAATGTATTGGTGAGTACATCCGTTTGTTATATATAGTAAGGTAAACTTTAGCAATTCGTGTGTTATTTTGCAAGATGTAATAGGTGGTATCCGGGTCAAATCAACCCTAAGAGAAGAAAGCAGATATATATAGTATGCGCTAGTAGTAATGTAATACATAGCAATGACGAGGACTCTCAACAGAGTCACAAGGGTATAAACCATAGTACTATTCATTGAAATGCCATGCCGCAACGGTTAATGATTTGACAGGTCATAGATACACGATATGACACAAGCAAACACACATAAGAATTGCTTTTTAGTAACAAGAAATTGAAACTTGATAATAGGTACATGAGTCACCCCAAAATAGTAAAACAGTAAAAAGGGGAAAAATATACTCACAGTTTGCGAAAACGATCAAAATCCACTTAAGCGATCGTGAGCTAAGTAATGAGAATTCCGAGGAATTCAACCTATAATGTATAAGAATGCTAATAAGGAAATGTCTAAGAGTCTAAAGTAACTAGAGTCTAAGGCATTAGGGTTTGCTAAGTCGATTTGGGGAATTAGAGTTTTTTTATGATTAATCGAATTAATGTAAAAGTTGTATATTAAAAATAATATACCAAAGTTTGTAAATATGATTTAGGTAATATAATTATTGCCAACTAAATATTTAGATAAAAATATATTTGAATAATTACGACAAAATAATTTAGTTAGTTACTTTAACTAATTATTAAATGCAATAATTATAAATGTATAATTAAATAATTATGTGTTTCACCATGATCTACAAATGGTAAATAAGATTTTCAAACATAAAACATTTCTATTTTATAAGAAAAATATTCATAAAATAGATATTTAATAGTACAAATAAATAAATTATTAATTATGTCTAATTAATCATAAATAAGACTAATAATTCAAGACATGATCCAAAGATGTTATTTTTTTATAGAAAATGGATGATTTATGATGTAAATTAATGAAAATATTTTCCCCTAATTTTTATAAACTTATTTATATTTAAAGCTGATTTAATGATATTAAATCATGTTTAAATGATTAAAAATAGGAAATTTAATAAAAATAAATGTTTTTCTGAACCAAATATTTTTATTTCAGATCATAATCATTAGAAATAATTTATCAAAAATTTTGAGATTAAAATCATAAAAAATGAATTTTTAATCAATTAAATATGATTAAAAAAATTTAATTCAATAAAAATATAAAAATAAAGCTTTTTTCAGAAAATAAAAATGTGGAAATGTTCTTTATAATGTCAAGAAGCTACACCTAAATTTTTATATTTTTTGGGTAAAAATTGAATTTATTATGAATATTCTAAGAATAATGCATTTATATATAATTATAAATATAAATACTATATTATAAAAAGAAAAATCAGAAAAGCAAAAGGTTGGACCTTGTGATAGTGAGGATCGAACCCCTGTCCCTTGCAAAGAATAACACAAACCAAACCACTACACTACAATGATGTTTTGTTGATTTTATTCAAACATAAATTCTTTTAACACATTATTATAAGTTATCTTCTTCCCCAAAATAATGACATGAACCCTAACCCCCAAAACTAATAGCCTGAATCAGCAACAATGGAACCCGAATCTTATAGGGCTTTCGTATAGGGGTAGACAAGCATCATAACGGCGCAAGAAATATAGACTTACAATAAGATTTGAGACCGAAACGAAGGCTGCAAAAACTGGAACTATCTTGCGCTTTAAAAGACGAACTCGTGAAGTTTATGTGTATTTTCGAGTTGTTTGAGGGTGCAGACAAGAAGAGAGATGATTGATTTATATAACAAGTGTGATTAATGAGTAATAACTCATGGTTTAAAAATCCGGCGGTTATGCTACCTAAACCAACCGTAACCCACCTAAAAATTCAATGATAACGTTTTAACTTCGATATAATTGTGTGGAAAACGTTACAGACGAGTGGAGAAAGGTGAAGGTTCATTAAAGTGGGTATTTTGGCGTCACCGGAGGGAATTCCGGTGGCCGGATTCTGCCACGCCGGAAAAACGTGGTCCAGGGGAGAGGGAAGACAAACTTTTTAAAAGTTTGATTTTTGGCAGTTTTGGTCCCTCATTTTTAACTTAGTTAGTTTTAAGTGTAACTTGGTTAGTAATTCCTTTATAAAACTTAACAAAACTAACTACATTTTAACTTAAACCATTTTTTTTATCTTAAACTTGTTATCTTAACTTATAAAATAACTAATTAAGGTTGTATTTCGTAGGTTTCGACTAAAATTCACACATTCAGTAGCGTTTAAATTTTTAATTTGAAAATAACTCACGTTTTAAATAAATTTGACAACATTGAAGGGTATAGGGACTATAATGAAAATATTCTAAGGACTATTATTGTCAACTTGACGAAAGACGAAGGTGACGGATGTCACAGGCTCCCCTACTTTAGAAAATTTCGTCTCGAAATTTCTTTCAAGTGAAGGTTTCTGGTGTATGCGAGTATGTTATCGATGAAAAACAGTTACGAATTGGTCCAAGAAAGGTTTACAAACTCGATTCATAATATTCCTAAGATCTACATAAATGTTATAATCGTTTAGATTCAACGTGCAATTATGGACCACAGATTTGATAAGAATAAGGTTGTCACTAGCAACCTCCATAGTAAGAGGATGGGTAAAGTGAGGGCAAATACGAGCATGCAAAGGTTCAACTTCTAACGAGACAAAACTCCTATCCACACCGGTATCAAACAAAATCGAAGCATATAAGTTAGTAATAAGAAATGTACCATTGACAACGTCGTTGGTAGCTTGATCTTGATTAGCATTGATGTTGAAAGCACGACCACGGGCTGGAGCTGCTTGTATTGCTGGAACTGCTGGGACTGCTGGGGTTTGCTGACGAGCCTGAATAAAAGCAGTTAAATGAGGACACCTATCTTGCCTGTGGTTAGGATCACCACAAGCATAGCAAGTTCTGGGTTGACCAGTCCTCGGGTTTTGAGCATTCCCAGGTTCAGTTTCCCGACAGTGAGAAGCAGTGTGGCCTGCTTTGCCGCAAGTGTCACATTTATAGCAGGGTCGAGTAGTTGGATGGTGAAAGTTGCATGAAGTGCATTTAGGGTACGAACCCGAATAGTTTCCCTGAACCTTTTGAGTTTGGGGTGCAGTAGATGTGTTTGCAACAGGAACCTGGTTAAGGGGTGTAACAACAGCATAGTTCTGGTTTCCACCTTTTCGTTTCTTATTGGAACTAGAGGTAGAGACAGAGTTCGCTTGAGACGGTTCAGTGGTAGCAGGGATTTTAGTAGGTCTTTTAGTACCCTTACGAGTTAGAGTATCATCCTTGACATGCTTGTCAGTAAGAGATGCTGCGAGACGAATGGCATCCTCTACAGTAGCGGGCTTGCTTCCCATAACCGAATCATGGATCTGAGGTGGCAATCCCTCAATATACTTCTCAATAGCCAAGGATACCGGAGTTACCATACGAGGAATCAGTAAGCTCAACTCGTGGTAACGGTTGTTGTAGGGAACATTGTTTCCACTGTCCTGCTTAAGGTGATAGAACTCATCCTCCAATTTCTTCATCTCACTACGAGGACAGAACTCAGTAGTCATGGCGATTTTGAAATCATCCCAAGACATAGCTATAGCAGCTTCCGTCCCTCGAGCATGTTTTTCACCATTCCACCAAGTAAGCGCTCTCTTTTGAAGAACACCCGTGGCATGACGAACACGTAGGTTATCTGGACAGTCGCTATTAATGAACGTATTCTCCATACTTTCGAACCATTCAAGTAACCCAGTGGCTCCCTCAGTGCCATTAAACTTGTTGGGATGACATGAGTTGAAGTGCTTGAAAGTGCACTTATTCTCACTAGCCCCACCATTTCCATTTGTATTCCCGTTAGAGTTCCCATTCGAGCTACCCTTCAGGTTAAGGTTTGGAATAATAGAATTAATGATGTTAGGAACAAGTGTTTCCAACTTGTCATTGAGCATGGTCGCGATACGCTGATCAGATTTCAGTTTAGCCTGACGCTTCGAGGCTCTCTTACGAGATTCGCGATCAGACATCTACAAAAGTGAACAATAAGTATGAGATTTGATTCCAAAAATTTTGGGAATGCCATAGTTTATATCAAGACAAGTAACACATAACATGAGGTATAGTAATTATAAATTGATTTAAGAAAAATTATGAACATCATAAAGAAAATCATGATAAAACTTCAAATGAAAAACAATACCAAGTATAAAACGAGATATAAGAGTGTTTCCAAAGAAACTGTTGACTGACTAAAGTAATTGAAATATTATTAGTGACTTGTGGGGGCGTACTTTAGCCTATAAGTGAATGCTCATCCCGAGAATTCCCAGGTAGGTAAACGGGTCCCTCGTCTGATTGGGATTTATGCGAATTACCAACCTAGACAGAAAACTCAGAATACAGGCGCTCACCCTTCCAGATTGCACGTGCCCCGTCACAAATAATTTCCAAGACTTTAGCGGATCTTGAAATGTGGAAATATATATATATATCCTCGAGATGTGGATTTCACTCCTAACTCAAAGATATACTTCCAAATAGTAAAAATATGGAGTGAAACTGGTCACTAAGATAAGGATATCACTCCTAGCTTAGTGAGTAAGTTTCTTTTGGAGGGATAGATTCCTTGAGATTTGGACGTCTCCTATCTCGAAAGGAAAATATTCCAAGATAGATAAAATAAATAAATAAAACATATAAAGAGTGAAACTATTCACCAAGGTATGGATATCACTCCTAACTTGGTGTTTTCGTTCCATTTGTAGAATAAAAATCTTCTCCGAGTATAATGAAAAGTAAAAGGAGAAAATCTATCTAAAGAAATATGAGAATAAAAGAAAACATATAATGGGTAGCTTAGTTATAGTCTAGGTCAAAAGCATTTACTAATAACCTAATTCCCTATAACCATGGCTCTGATACCAATCTGTAACACCCCAACCGATGGCGGAAACATCGAGGTGTCACGTAGTGACGATTGTTCAATAGCACATGGACTAAATTGTAAATATTAATAGCAAATAACTTCCATTATTCAAAACGAAATACAAAGAGTCTTAATAGAAATCTCAAACATAAATATTAAATGTTCAACTTTTTATTTAAGCACTAGGTCCAGCCTAAGCGTGAAAGCATGAAACATCAAACGTCACCTGAAACATGTACAAAACAATTTTGTCAACACATATAATGTATTGGTGAGTACATCCGTTTGTTATATATAGTAAGGTAAACTTTAGCAATTCGTGTGTTATTTTGCAAGATGTAATAGGTGGTATCCGGGTCAAATCAACCCTAAGAGAAGAAAGCAGATATATATAGTATGCTCTAGTAGTAATGTAATACATAGCAATGACGAGGACTCTCAACAGAGTCACAAGGGTATAAACCATAGTACTATTCATTGAAATGTCAGGCCGCAACGGTTAATGATTTGACAGGTCATAGATACACGATATGACACAAGCAAACACACATAAGAATTGCTTTTTAGTAACAAGAAATTGAAACTTGATAATAGGTACATGAGTCACCCCAAAATAGTAAAACAGTAAAAAGGGGAAAGATATACTCACAGTTTGCGAAAACGATCAAAATCCACTGAAGCGATCGTGAGCTAAGTAATGAGAATTCCGAGGAATTCAACCTATAATGTATAAGAATACTAATAAGGAAATGTCTAAGAGTCTAAAGTAACTAGAGTCTAAGGCATTAGGGTTTGCTAAGTCGATTTGGGGAATTAGAGTTTTTTTATGATTAATCGAATTAATGTAAAAGTTGTATATTAAAAATAATATACCAAAGTTTGTAAATATGATTTAGGTAATATAATTATTGCCAACTAAATATTTAGATAAAAATATATTTGAATAATTACGACAAAATAATTTAGTTAGTTACTTTAACTAATTATTAAATGCAATAATTATAAATGTATAATTAAATAATTATGTGTTTCACCATGATCTACAAATGGTAAATAAGATTTTCAAACATAAAACATTTCTATTTTATAAGAAAAGTATTCATAAAATAGATATTTAATAGTACAAATAAATAAATTATTAATTATGTCTAATTAATCATAAATAAGACTAATAATTCAAGACATGATCCAAAGATGTTATTTTTTATAGAAAATGGATGATTTCTGATGTAAATTAATGAAAATAATTTTCCCCTAATTTTTATAAACTTATTTATATTTAAAGCTGATTTAATGATATTAAATCATGTTTAAATGATTAAAAATAGGAAATTTAATAAAAATAAATGTTTTTCTGAAACAAATATTTTTATTTCAGATCATAATCATTAGAAATAATTTATCAAAAATTTTGAGATTAAAATCATAAAAAATGAATTTTTAATCAATTAAATATGATTAAAAAATTTAATTCAATAAAAATATAAAAATAAAGCTTTTTTCAGAAAATAAAAATGTGGAAATGTTCTTTAAAATGTCAAGAAGCTACACCTAAATTTTTATAATTTTTGGGTAAAAATTGAATTTATTATGAATATTCTAAGAATAATGCATTTATATATAATTATAAATATAAATACTATATTATAAAAAGAAAAATCAGAAAAGCAAAAGGTTGGACCTTGTGATAGTGAGGATCGAACCCCTGTCCCTTGCAAAGAATAACACAAACCAAACCACTACACTACAATGATGTTTTGTTGATTTTATTCAAACATAAATTCTTTTAACACATTATTATAAGTTATCTTCTTCCCCAAAATAATGACATGAACCCTAACCCCCAAAACTAATAGCCTGAATCAGCAACAATGGAACCCGAATCTTATAGGGCTTTCGTAAAGGGGTAGACAAGCATCATAACGGCGCAAGAAATATAGACTTACAATAAGATTTGAGACCGAAACGAAGGCTGCAAAAACTGGAACTATCTTGCGCTTTAAAAGACGAACTCGTGAAGTTTATGTGTATTTTCGAGTTGTTTGAGGGTGCAGACAAGCAGAGAGATGATTGATTTATATAACAAGTGTGATTAATGAGTAATAACTCATGGTTTAAAAATCCGGCGGTTATGCTACCTAAACCAACCGTAACCCACCTAAAAATTCAATGATAACGTTTTAACTTCGATATAATTGTGTGGAAAACGTTACAGACGAGTGGAGAAAGGTGAAGGTTCATTAAAGTGGGTATTTTGGCGTCGCCGGAGGGAATTCCGGTGGCCGGATTCTGCCACGCCGGAAAAACGTGGTCCAGGGGAGAGGGAAGACAAACTTTTTAAAAGTTTGATTTTTGGCAGTTTTGGTCCCTCATTTTTAACTTAGTTAGTTTTAAGTGTAACTTGGTTAGTAATTCCTTTATAAAACTTAACAAAACTAACTACATTTTAACTTAAACCATTTTTTTATCTTAAACTTGTTATCTTAACTTATAAAATAACTAATTAAGGTTGTATTTCGTAGGTTTCGACTAAAATTCACACATTCAGTAGCGTTTAAATTTTTAATTTCAAAATAACTCACGTTTTAAATAAATTTGACAACATTGAAGGGTATAGGGACTATAATGAAAATATTCTAAGGACTATTATTGTCAACTTGACGAAAGACGAAGGTGACGGATGTCACATGAGGCCCATAAAAAACCAGCCATAAGCTATGGTCTCTGAACCGTAGCTTACGGTTAAGAGTTTATGCTATTAACTAGTTTTCTTCATAACTTTTGCATTTTAACTCCGTTTTTATACGGTTTGCGGCCACGTCTTCGTATTTCATTCCCCTATCATGTCATATTCATATATCTTCATTCCTTATTCATTTTCATCTTCCAAAACACTTCCAATTATCGTGTTTAACATCCTTGATCCATTCATTCTCACCAATACACCTCTCATCTTCATTCCACTTCAATTACATTCCGAACAACTCATTTTCCTTTATTATCATCCTCGGACAACACACATTATCATATCCATCTTAATTCCTTCCAAATTCTCCAAATAACCTGTAATGACACAACTTCGCCTAATTATCATATTCACACATATAACCATCTGAAACACATTAAAAGCAATCAATTAAGCACCTTAACATGCATGTTGTACTCATTCCATAAGCTGTACAAGAACCTAAAACTGGAGATGAAGAATAATTTTTTCAGAAGAAGAAAAAACAACATATAGGGTAAATCACTCTGGCGCTAGTTCTAGTAACATGAAAACGCTTCGAAAAGCAAAAACAGAATTCTCTATGCTATATCACAAAGGTATACCAAATTTTGAAAAAGATCCTAAAAATGGAAGTTCAACTGTTATTGACACCATAAAATTAGATTGCATCTTTGATCTCAAGAAAAGAAAAGAGGTAACTAATAAATGGAACACTAAAATAAGCTGATTATTCAATCTAATTCAGGATTTCATCAAGGAAACATCTTGGAACAAAAATTTACATGGGATTGATCTCTTTGAAAAAATCATTAATGCCATGTATATGATGTTTTTAGCTCTTGATTTTTTTAACTAATAAAGACTTCGAAAATAAAAAATTGCTTGAAAAAGCAAGATAAGATTAACAAAATCACAACTTTGTGACATATGTCGTCTAGATGATTTTACGTTTGCATTTGAGTAAAATCTCTATAAACTAAGCATTGGAGAATACCATTCTTGGATTAAAGCCTATCTTATGAAAATTCCTATCATTGGTGAAAAAACCAAAGAAAGATGGAACAAAGAACATAATGTTATGATAATTCATTCTCTTGGATTTGCCTTAAGGATTGTTAAAGAAGAAATTGCAGTATACTGTGATTTTTCTAACAAACAACAACAGTTAAAGAAATTTAACAAAAACTGTTGTGAAAAACTCATAGAAATTCCACAATTATTTTTTGGCTGTGATACCAAAACATATTTTAAAAAGAAATATAAACAAAAATCCAGAAAAAAGTTTTGGAAAACCAAGAAAAGAAAATGTACTTCTGGAAAACACTTTTCTAAAGAAAACCTAAGGTTTGTCCTCAAGGAAAAAAGAAATGTCGTTGCTGGATATGTTCAGAAGATGGACACTATGCCAACGAATGTCCCAATAGAAAAAAAATTCTAAAAAAGGTAAAACTTACCTTAATGGCAGAAAATGAAGGATATTTTCCTTCAGAAAACATCTTTAATAATTACAAACAAGTTTATTCATTAGAAATAAAAGTAGATTCATCAACTTTTGATACCTCATCTGAAAACTCTTTAGAATGAACGAAACAAGTGTTCAAATTTCTAGCAATTTAGTATGCTACAGCTTACAAAGAAAGGATAACGAATTAGTTTATTCAAATATAACTAATCCAAAGTCTACTTATATCAAAGGAAAGTTTTTCTTTACTGGATATAAAACAATAACTCTACACTATTACGTAGATACAGGTGCAAGATGTTGTCTTGGAAGCAAACATGTTATCCCTTAAGAACTATGAGAAAACACACCCAAAGAAATTAAGGTAACAATTGCAAACCAAGAAACTATTAATTTAGACAAGGTTTGTAGAAACCTAATAGTATATTTTTCGGGAGAACCATTCCCTCTTCCTAATATTTATCAATAAGAAACAGGAATAGATCTCCTCATCGGAAATAATTTCTATCAGTTATTGTAACAACCGGCAAAATTAAGGTAATCCCGTACAAATTAATTAAACGCAATTAACGTAATTAAACGTAATTATGTGCTGACTGTTTAATTGAGGCCTTAGAAAGATAGAAGTTCCCAAATAATGCATAGGAATGCATAAGTTTAATAGCAAAGCATGATAGGATCATGCGCAAGCAAAACTATCCGGTATGGACACTGGCGATTACCCGGTAAAAATTAAATAAGCGAAACAAACTCCGGACACCCGGAATATAAAATAAATAATATTTTCACAAAATATGATGAGTTTTGGAAACCCAAAGCCATACGTGAAAGCTTACTGTACAAATCTCCCGGTAACGAATAAAGTGCGCGTACCGCACCCGATACGCGCGTAGCACGTAATTTCACCCGGCAAAAGCCAAAATAAATCATCAGTAATTTAACTGGGCAAAATTTAAGGAATATTAATGGTATTTTAATATTCGGGTGACACACGGTTAAAAACTCAAGAATACCCGGACGGTACCCGAAAGATATTAACTTAAACATAATGTGGGATAATATTTAGCAAAGTGGACCCCACCAAACACCCCATGGGGGCCGGCCTATGGCCCACTCAATGGGAAAAATCTTTTAATCATCCCACTTTAACTCTTCACCTCCTTAATATCAAATAATTAAAGTTAATCATAAGGTTGCATGCAAAGGTATTGGGCAAGAAAATTAACCAAATCACCACCTCTCCCTCTCTCTCTAAACTCGGCCCAAGCACCCTCTAATAATATCCCTAAGATTTTTTTTATATAATCTTCCATAATCTTCTAAAATCCTACACTAAGATTTCTACCCAATCCAAGCTAGATATTGGTAATCCTTGGAGATTTGATAGAAGATTATATAGATACATACATGCTCACACTTAAACAAAATCACAAAATTTCTTCTCTTCTCCTTCCCTTTGGCCGTGGGTTTTCACCCCTACATTAACACTTTTCCTTCAATTTTTACACTAACAAATCATCTCTAAGTCATCATCCATCAAACCCCTTTGTGTGTTCAAGAGCTTGGAGCTTAACCCCTTTGGAAAAACACACTAAACCCCATCCAATCCAAGGATTCTTGTGACACCCGGCAAACTCAGGTTAGTAACGTTGACTAAACTAGTAAGTCTACCTTAGCGAGTCATGCATATTACGTCCTTAACGAGGTCAGTCGAGTCGGTATGATGATTCTGGGAATCATCGGGAGTCGTTATGATGATCCGCGGGGTTATCGGGAGTCGGTCCATAACTATGGGTACAAGGATCGGCGATTCGTGGAATCGCCGGGTTTAATGCACACACGAGTCTCGAGTCCCGGGAATTGGTGAACGGATGTAAACGTGTTAGTTATCATGCATTATATGTTTGGAATCATTATGTGACTTATCGGTATGTGAATACGTGTTTATATATGTTAAAATAGTGTTTAACGCGCCAAAAACCCATTCCAGCACCTTATAGGCGATTAGGAGCCTGGGGGGACTCCTAATCGCGTGAACAGGGGCGAGTAGGAGACCATAGGGGCGAGTAGGGGCTCTACTCGCCTATATATAGGCGAGTAGGAGTCCTACTCGCCTGAAACTCTCTGCTACTCGCCTATACTGCTGCACACGGGTCAAAACACCTATAAATAGAACCCTTAACTCCCTAAACACCATTTGTGCAACCCTAACTGACCCTAAGCCTCCCACACACCTTGAGACACCTCTGGAGCTTGCTTTGCTTCAAAACACACCATCACCAAGCTTATACACCCTTCTTTGATAAAATCCAAGGTGTGTTCTTCATCCTACACCTTTGTAAAGTTGTTGTTTTGAATCCCCAAAAGTCCAGACCTTGTTTTGTTAAGTTTATGTCTTTAAAACCCTTTGAAAAGAGTTCTAAAACAAGTCTACACCATGATACTTGCTATATGTGAAGTATTTGTGCATATGATGATTGTTGGTAATTATAACATGAATGTTTCCATGAATTTGTTGTACTTCTGATGTGTAGGTGGTGTTAGGATGATTATCTATGAGTTTAAGCCCTTGATATGATGTTTAGGTGCAAGTATGCATTTTGACCCATTTGGGTAGTTCTTGAAGAATAGGATGTATGATGTGATTCATTGCTTGTTGGTGGTTAGAAATCATGTTAGGATGATGATATAACATAGGAATGATGAATTGCAACTTGTAGGAGATGAAACCTGATTGTTTCCATTTAAGGAAAGATAAGGTTGGTTGGTGAAACCTAGTACTTTGCCATTTTTGGAAATAATCGCACCGAGCCCGTTAGAGCAGAGGTAAATTGGGGGTTTTTGCTTGAAAAGGGTTGGTTAATAGTTTAGTTTTGATATTGGGTGTTTTTACATGTTTCGGATCTGATTTGGAGGGTTTAACGCGCGAAAACGCGCAACAGCAGAGCATCAGGCGAATAGGGCCCTACTCGCCTGAAGCTTCATGCGAGTAGGAGCCTACTCGCCTATAGCTTCATGCGAGTAGAGCCTACTCGCCTATACCCTCCCTCCTACTCACTAGTTGACTTTTCCTAATCGCATGAAGGTTTCCTAATCGCGTGTGCTGCTGTCGTAAACGCGTTTTGACATCCCGGAACATGATTTAACACCTAGGAACATGATAGGAACCCCGGGATACACCCAATGACTTAGTATGACGTATTCGGACCTGATTATGCGTTAAACGGATGTTATGCTAGACTAGGTGAATTATTGCGCGTGCTAAGTGTCTAATTGCATATGTTGCATGATGTCTTGCATTTATCTAACACGTGGGATGTCGGGTCACCAATGGGATGTCGGGTCTTGTCTGGCACGGTCGGTTTAACAGTTAAAGGTGTTTTCAAACGTTTATGGTCACGGTCTGGACATTCGGGGACTAGTTAGCCTGCGGGTTATTAGTCCAATACTTATACGCATCTTATGATAGGTCGCCGCTATCTGGGGCTATCATAACATAATTACTTAACTGTTTTCAAGTAACGCAAACCAAGGTGAGTTTCACAGCCCCACTTTTACTGTCTTGCTTTCGGGGGAGAAACATGCTTTGTACGAACTATTTAAAGGTCATGTTATACTATGGGCACTTTATGTTACTATACGGCTTTTATGGAAAGTCCCAGGGGGAAACCATGAATGTGCTGGAACGCACAACGGGGGAAATGTGGATAGATCTATTGGGCCTCACAAACCCGACTCGACGGCGGGGCCGGGCGGGTGCATATTGTCTCTACCTATCGGGTTACCGAGGCATCGGTAGCCCAGTCAATCTGGGCTGGTATCAACTTTTGGTTCATGTTTAGTAATGGGTTCCCAACCGTAGTAGTAAAAACACTTAACGTCTAGCTAACGTTCTTATGACATAGTACTAACGGAAATGATCTTTGTAAAACTTGTGACAACACTTTTATAAAAGAAAACCTGTGAACTCACCAGCATTATATGTTGACATTTTTGGCATGTTTTCTCAGGTCGCTAAGGTAGCGGTTATCGGACTAGGCGCACGGAGTCATGCACAACGTCTATTATTTTGAAGCATATTAAACAATGTCTTTGTAAACAATGATATGTCTTTTGGTTGTAAACAAGAATGCTTCCGCTGCTGGTTTACAGCTCAAAGCATGATATTTTGGTTTTAAATATAATTATGAATGCATGTTTGTTGTATGTTTATTGTGATCGTTGACTGAGATCCTGGTGTGTCACGCGCCTCGCGGTAAAACCCCGCACGTGGAATTTGAGGGTGTGACAGATTGGTATCAGAGCCAACGGTTATAGTGAACTAAGACTGCATGTAGAGTCTAGTCTATAACTGAGTCGCACACACTAGACGGTCACAATTAGTCGAGTCTTAGCAAGTGGGTAACAATATGACTTGTCGGGGTGTCGGTGTCATCGTCTACTACGCTACATCATCTATTTACTCTTTATCATTCTATTTCTTGACTCATCCTTACTATGATCCGATGGCGAACGATATACTATTGAACTTTCTTGACGGCAGTGTACATTGGGGTAGCTTCGGCGTACTCATGAGATCTGTCCAGGGATTTGGACATCTCCCCTCTATGCCCTAATGAACATGCCCGTTCTTATGCATACTATCTTGTACTTATACTTATGATAATACCATGATTGGGCGCTAGTGCTCGGTGACCTGAACTTCAAACTTAAAGCGCGCCTGGAGGACCATGTGGAATAGTTTATCATGTCGGGTGCACACGAGATCATAAACTGTGACGCATGGGATCCCTGGCGGACTTTGGGCTTGAACGGATGGACCCGAGCTGGGCTCTGTCTAGTTTCTTGAAATTCCTAATGGGTTATACCACGGGCGAGCCTAAATCTTTTGTTTCATTTTGTGACAGAAGATGTCAGGAGCTCGTGGAGGTCGCAGAGGCGGCCGTGCTGGCGGTCGTGCTGGCGGCCGTGGTGGCGGCGGTGGCCGCGGGAATATTAATATGACCCAAGCCGAATTAGATAACTTAATGCAGCAGCACGTGAATATTGCTCTGGCTGCATTCCAAGCCGCTCATAATGCTATGGGTGGTACGTCGATCCTCACCTATTCTACCTTGTTCTAGGGTACTTTACCTTTTCTTGGTTCTCACCCACGTGTCTGTTCCAGGTGGTGCTGTCAATCCTCCTCCACCCCAGTGTTCTTACAAAAAGTTTATGGATTGTAAGCCCCACAACTTTAGCGGCACTGAAGGGGCAGTGGGACTGCTCCGATGGTTGGAGAAAATCGAATCTGTTTTCTCGATGTGCAGCTGCCCGGAAGGCGACCGGGTGAAATATGCTTCTGCGACCCTGGAGGGTCAAGCTTTGACTTGGTGGAACTCCACCACCCAGACTATGGGCATTGGGGAGGCCCACGCTATGCCCTGGGCAGAATTCATTCAGTTGCTGAAAAATGAGTATTGCCCGAGGGATGAGATCCAGAAGCTCGAGCATGAAGTCTGGAATCATAAGATGGTGGGTTCTGAGATTGAAGCTTACACTGCTAGGCACAATGAGTTGGCGGTGTTGTGCCCCGATCTGCACGCACCCGAATACCGAAGGATTGAGCATTATGTTGCCGGGTTGGTACCGGAGATTGCCGGGTTAGTTGCTGCGGGTAATCTCACTGTTTATTCTGAGGTGGTTCGGTCGGCCCATAGGCTGACCAACATGAAGGTGGCTGAAGGGGTCTTGCCTCCTCGAGGCGCTGCTGTGAAGGCCCCTGATAGTAACAAGCGGAAGTGGGAAGCTGTGGGGAAGGGCTCGAGCTCGGCTCAGCCTCAGCAGGTGAAGAAGTCTGATACTGGGGGATCATCGTCTGAGCAAAAACCAGGGGGTTATATTGGGAAGAAGCCGAAATGTGACCAGTGTGGATTTCACCACAACGGTCGTTGCGAGGACCGGAACCGTTGCCACAGGTGCCATAAGCTTGGGCACCAGGCAAAGGATTGCAGGGTTAACCTTCAGGGTAACCGGAACCCTCCTGCTACACCTACTCCGGCTCCTCCTGTCGCTGCTTCCCAGGGAAATCAGGGCAAACAGGGGTGCTACAATTGTGGTGAACTTGGTCACTACAAGCGGGAATGCCCCAAGTTGAAGCAGGGTGAAGCCGGGAAGAATGGGGCGGGTAATGGAAACAATGGGGGCGGAGGCAGGAATGCTCGCGCCTTCGTGATTGGTTCGAGCGGTGCTCGACAAGACCCCGACACTGTTACTGGTACGTTTCTTCTCGATAATCGCTATGCTACGGTTTTATTCGATTCTGGTGCCGATAAGAGTTTTGTATCTCTTGGGTTTAGTCAATTGCTTGATAGGGTACCTACACCTTTAGAGGCTAAGTACTTGATAGAATTGGCTGATGGTAAGAAAGTTGAGGCGACACACGTCCTTAGGGAGTGTCGCCTTGAGTTGTCGGGTTATTCCTTCCCTATTGATCTCATGCCGGTGTCCTTGGGTAGTTTCGATGTTGTCGTGGGTATGGATTGGTTGTCGCTGTATCATGCTGAGATCGTTTGCTTTGATAAAGTCATTCGACTTCCTCTCCCTGATGGCGAAATTCTGTTAGTGCACGGTGAGAAGAGCGGGGTCCCGTTGAGTATCATATCGTGTATGAAAGCCTATAAGTACCTTCGGAAGGGGTATTCTGCCATTCTGGCACTTGTTTCGGTTTCGTCTGAAGAAGAGAAGAAGATTGAAGATATTCCTGTTGTCCGTGACTTTCCCGATGTGTTTCCCGAAGACTTACCTGGCCTTCCGCCTTATCGCCAGGTCGAATTTGGTATTGAACTTGCTCCGGGTGCGGCCCCTATTGCCCGTGCCCCTTATCGTCTTGCACCTCCCGAGATGCAGGAGTTATCAAACCAGTTGCAGGAGCTGTTAGAGAAGGGTTTCATTCGACCTAGTTCGTCCCCGTGGGGAGCCCCTATTTTGTTTGTCAAGAAGAAGGACGGAAGCCTACGGATGTGTATCGACTACCGGGAGTTGAATAAGGTTACCATCAAGAATCGCTATCCTCTTCCTCGCATCGATGACTTATTTGACCAGCTTCAGGGTTCTAGTTTCTATTCGAAGATCGATTTGAGGTCGGGGTACCATCAGTTGAGGGTCCAAGAAGCTGACATCCCGAAGACCGCCTTTCGAACTCGCTATGGCCATTTCGAATTCTTGGTCATGCCTTTTGGCCTCACCAACGCACCTGCCATCTTTATGGATCTGATGAACCGTGTTTGTAAGCCTTATCTTGACAAGTTCGTGATTGTCTTCATTGATGATATTCTAGTCTATTCCAAGAACGAGGTGGACCACCAGGAACACTTGCGTCTTGTTTTGGAACTTCTAAGGCGGGAACAGTTGTACGCCAAGTTTTCTAAGTGTAGCTTCTGGTTGCGTGAAGTCCAATTCCTTGGTCATGTTGTTAATGAGAAAGGGATTCACGTTGACCCAGCGAAGATTGAAGCCATAAAGAACTGGGAAGCACCAAAGACGCCATCTGAGGTGCGGCAATTCCTAGGCCTTGCAGGTTATTACCGTCGTTTTATTGAGGGATTTTCGAAGATCGCTCAACCCCTCACCTCGCTTACCCAGAAGGACAGAAAGTTCGACTGGGGTGATTCGCAGGAGTCAGCCTTCCAGATGTTAAAGGCTAAACTCTGTTCTGCTCCTATCTTGTCCTTGCCTGAGGGTACGGACGATTTTGTGGTTTATTGTGACGCTTCTATCCGGGGTCTTGGTTGTGTACTGATGCAGCGCGAGAAGGTTATCGCCTATGCTTCTCGTCAGCTTAAAGTTCATGAGAAAAACTACCCCACCCATGATCTGGAATTGGGTGCAGTGGTCTTTGCTTTAAAGATTTGGAGGCATTACTTGTACGGTACCAAATGCACTATTTACACCGATCACAAGAGCCTCCAGCATATCTTTGATCAGAAGGTGTTGAATATAAGACAGCGTCGTTGGGTCGAGCTTCTTAATGACTACGAGTGCGCTATCAAATACCATCCTGGCAAGGCGAATGTGGTCGCAGACGCCTTGAGCAGGAAGGAAACGGCTAAACCTCGTCGTGTTCGAGCTCTTCAGCTCACTATCCATTCCGGCTTACCTGATCGAATCCGTTCAGCGCAGCAAGAAGCTTTGAAGGAGGAAAACCTTAAAGCTGAAACCATGCATGGTGCTGATAGTCACCTTGAACTCAGGTCCGATGGGTTACACTATTTCGCTGAACGTATTTGGGTTCCTTTATTTGGGGGCTTGCGGGAGCTCGTTCTTGATGAAGCTCACAAGTCCCGGTACTCTATTCACCCTGGCTCCGATAAGATGTACCAAGACCTGAAGATACTTTATTGGTGGCCGAACATGAAGGCGGACGTGGCTTCGTATGTGAGCAAGTGCTTGACCTGTGCCAAGGTCAAGGTCGAATATCAAAAGCCGTCCGGCCTTCTGCAACAGCCTGAGATCCCCAAGTGGAAGTGGGAGCGGATTACGATGGACTTTGTGACCAAACTCCCGAAATCGCCCAGTGGTTGCGACATGATCTGGGTAATTGTCGATAGGTTGACAAAGTCTGCGCACTTCCTCGCTATCAAGGAGACCGATGGTCTCGAGCGTCTGGCACGGTTATATCTCAAGGAAGTGGTCTCTCGGCACGGGGTGCCTGTCTCTATTATTTCTGATCGTGATCCTCGGTTCGCCTCTAACTTCTGGAAGTCCTTGCATAAGGCTCTGGGTACTCAGTTGGACATGAGCACAGCGTATCATCCGCAAACTGACGGTCAAAGTGAGCGGACAATCCAAACGCTAGAAGACATGCTTCGGGCATGTGTGATCGACTTTGGCAAGGGGTGGGAGAGTCATTTACCGTTGGTGGAATTCTCCTACAACAACAGTTACCATTCTAGCATCAAGGCAGCTCCGTTCGAGGCTCTTTACGGGCGGAAATGCCGGTCCCCTCTTTGTTGGGCCGAGGTGGGTGAGAGTCAACTCACCGGCCCGGAACTTGTGTACGAGACTTCCGAAAAGATCGTGCAAATCCGTAACCGCATGGCAGCAGCTCGGGATCGTCAAAAGAGCTATGCCGATCGTCGTCGCAAGCCTTTGGAATTCGAGGTTGGCGACAGGGTTTTGTTGAAGGTATCTCCGTGGAAGGGCGTTATACGTTTTGGGAAGCGGGGCAAATTGAATCCTCGGTATGTAGGACCGTTCGCAATCCTGGAACGGATTGGACCGGTAGCATACAGGCTTGATCTGCCGACTGAGCTCAGTAATGTTCATAATGTCTTCCATGTTTCTAATCTGAAGAAGTGTTTGGCGGATGAATCTTTGGTTGTTCCTCTCGAAGAGATCAAGGTGGATGATCGTCTGCGTATCGTAGAGGAACCGGTTGAAATCCTTGACTATAAAATCCGTAGCCTTCGCCGGAGTAAAATCCGCATTGTTAAAGTCCGTTGGAACTCTGATCGTGGACCAGAGTTCACGTGGGAACGGGAAGATCAAATGAAGGCTAAGTATCCCCATTTATTTCCTAAGCGCGCGTTCGAATCAAGACATGTCTCTGCTGAAGCTGAATGAATCTCGGGTCGAGATTCCTTTCAACAGGGGGATGATGTGGCAACCGGAAAATTTTTTCTTCTCTTTCGTCTCTTCCTTTTTGGCCTTGGGCAATTTTCGGGACGAAAATTCTTTCAACAGGGGGATGATGTGACACCCGGCAAACTCAGGTTAGTAACGTTGACTAAACTAGTAAGTCTACCTTAGCGAGTCATGCATATTACGTCCTTAACGAGGTCAGTCGAGTCGGTATGATGATTCTGGGAATCATCGGGAGTCGTTATGATGATCCGCGGGGTTATCGGGAGTCGGTCCATAACTATGGGTACAAGGATCGGCGATTCGTGGAATCGCCGGGTTTAATGCACACACGAGTCTCGAGTCCCGGGAATTGGTGAACGGATGTAAACGTGTTAGTTATCATGCATTATATGTTTGGAATCATTATGTGACTTATCGGTATGTGAATACGTGTTTATATATGTTAAAATAGTGTTTAACGCGCCAAAAACCCATTCCAGCACCTTATAGGCGATTAGGAGCCTGGGGGGACTCCTAATCGCGTGAACAGGGGCGAGTAGGAGACCATAGGGGCGAGTAGGGGCTCTACTCGCCTATATATAGGCGAGTAGGAGTCCTACTCGCCTGAAACTCTCTGCTACTCGCCTATACTGCTGCACACGGGTCAAAACACCTATAAATAGAACCTTTAACTCCCTAAACACCATTTGTGCAACCCTAACTGACCCTAAGCCTCCCACACACCTTGAGACACCAATGGAGCTTGCTTTGCTTCAAAACACACCATCACCAAGCTTATACACCCTTCTTTGATAAAATCCAAGGTGTGTTCTTCATCCTACACCTTTGTAAAGTTGTTGTTTTGAATCCCCAAAAGTCCAGACCTTGTTTTGTTAAGTTTATGTCTTTAAAACCCTTTGAAAAGAGTTCTAAAACAAGTCTACACCATGATACTTGCTATATGTGAAGTATTTGTGCATATGATGATTGTTGGTAATTATAACATGAATGTTTCCATGAATTTGTTGTACTTCTGATGTGTAGGTGGTGTTAGGATGATTATCTATGAGTTTAAGCCCTTGATATGATGTTTAGGTGCAAGTATGCATTTTGACCCATTTGGGTAGTTCTTGAAGAATAGGATGTATGATGTGATTCATTGCTTGTTGGTGGTTAGAAATCATGTTAGGATGATGATATAACATAGGAATGATGAATTGCAACTTGTAGGAGATGAAACCTGATTGTTTCCATTTAAGGAAAGATAAGGTTGGTTGGTGAAACCTAGTACTTTGCCATTTTTGGAAATAATCGCACCGAGCCCGTTAGAGCAGAGGTAAATTGGGGGTTTTTGCTTGAAAAGGGTTGGTTAATAGTTTAGTTTTGATATTGGGTGTTTTTACATGTTTCGGATCTGATTTGGAGGGTTTAACGCGCGAAAACGCGCAACAGCAGAGCATCAGGCGAATAGGGCCCTACTCGCCTGAAGCTTCATGCGAGTAGGAGCCTACTTGCCTATAGCTTCATGCGAGTAGAGCCTACTCGCCTATACCCTCCCTCCTACTCACTAGTTGACTTTTCCTAATCGCATGAAGGTTTCCTAATCGCGTGTGCTGCTGTCGTAAACGCGTTTTGACATCCCGGAACATGATTTAACACCTAGGAACATGATAGGAACCCCGGGATACACCCAATGACTTAGTATGACGTATTCGGACCTGATTATGCGTTAAACGGATGTTATGCTAGACTAGGTGAATTATTGCGCGTGCTAAGTGTCTAATTGCATATGTTGCATGATGTCTTGCATTTATCTAACACGTGGGATGTCGGGTCACCAATGGGATGTCGGGTCTTGTCTGGCACGGTCGGTTTAACAGTTAAAGGTGTTTTCAAACGTTTATGGTCACGGTCTGGACATTCGGGGACTAGTTAGCCTGCGGGTTATTAGTCCAATACTTATACGCATCTTATGATAGGTCGCCGCTATCTGGGGCTATCATAACATAATTACTTAACTGTTTTCAAGTAACGCAAACCAAGGTGAGTTTCACAGCCCCACTTTTACTGTCTTGCTTTCGGGGGATAAACATGCTTTGTACGAACTATTTAAAGGTCATGTTATACTATGGGCACTTTATGTTACTATACGGCTTTTATGGAAAGTCCCAGGGGGAAACCATGAATGTGCTGGAACGCACAACGGGGGAAATGTGGATAGATCTATTGGGCCTCACAAACCCCACTCGACGGCGGGGCCGGGCGGGTGCATATTGTCTCTACCTATCGGGTTACCGAGGCATCGGTAGCCCAGTCAATCTGGGCTGGTATCAACTTTTGGTTCATGTTTAGTAATGGGTTCCCAACCGTAGTAGTAAAAACACTTAACGTCTAGCTAACGTTCTTATGACATAGTACTAACGGAAATGATCTTTGTAAAACTTGTGACAACACTTTTATAAAAGAAAACCTGTGAACTCACCAGCATTATATGTTGACATTTTTGGCATGTTTTCTCAGGTCGCTAAGGTAGCGGTTATCGGACTAGGCGCACGGAGTCATGCACAACGTCTATTATTTTGAAGCATATTAAACAATGTCTTTGTAAACAATGATATGTCTTTTGGTTGTAAACAAGAATGCTTCCGCTGCTGGTTTACAGCTCAAAGCATGATATTTTGGTTTTAAATATAATTATGAATGCATGTTTGTTGTATGTTTATTGTGATCGTTGACTGAGATCCTGGTGTGTCACGCGCCTCGCGGTAAAACCCCGCACGTGGAATTTGAGGGTGTGACAATTCTCGTCTTCCCTAGCCTTGAGCTAGTAGTAAGTTTTACCTTGTTTTGTTTGTTAATGTTCATATTAAGTGCCTTTATGGGCAAGTTGTGCATTGATGGGAAATGTGGTTTTGAAATGATGTGTCTTACATGAATGAAATGAAGGAATAATAACATGAAGAAATCTTGGATTAACATTAATAAAAGTGATATTGTGAGAAAATGTAATAATAATAACATACACTTGAGTTAGAAGATGAGTAGAACATGATTTGGGAAAAAGACTTGAATATGATGAAAGATGGTTTTAATCATCATAAGATGACTAGTTAATGTCAAAAAGATATTAAAATGGGTTAGAAAGTAATAGGTGAAAAAGTTCCATCTTCAAAGACCACTCACTTGAATGAGTGAAAAATGGGTATTTTGGATGAAAATATGGAATAAACATGTTAATGGCATCTAGGATGGATTAGAAGATCATTAAAAGTGAAAAGAAGTAAAAACAACTAAGCATTAAGAAAATGGTTCTTCAAAGTCCACTAAAATGGAAGAAAAATATTAACTTTGAAAGTTAGGGTGAAAAATGCAACAAGTATAAGTTAAAGGACTAATATGGCAACTTTGGAAGTTGAGGGACTAAAATAGGTATTTTAGAAACCTTGGTCCAAAAATGCATAAACGGAAAGTTTAGTGTCAAAAACGTAAATAATGTTTTCTCCAAGTGTAGTGTTAATAAACATGAGAAACTTACTTATGTATAAGTTAAAAAGGTTATTTTCATGAAAGTATAAGTTTTATAAAAATAAAAGAAGTAACACTAGGATTTTATAAAAATAAGATTTTATAAAATATTAGTAAAGACTTGGGAAAAACTTGTACAAAAATGGATACTTTTATATAAATGGGAATATAAAAGCATCGGAAACATTTTTGGGTTACAAGTTGGACAAGTTGGGCTAAAAATACGAAAGTGTATTTATACAAAGAAATATACGTTCGGAATTGGAAGTATGAATAATATTTCCATAGAACGCATATTGGAAGAAAATGTGGAAAAAGTTAACTAACGGATCTAGTTACACGAACTAACGAAAACGGATAAACGGACACATGAGAAAAATGCCGTTACGGCAAGACAAAAATATATATATATATATATATATATATTTTAAGGAAATAAAATATATATAACAAGAGTGAAACGTGCGTAACACTTTCCTAAGTGTAGAAAGAATATTCGTGGGAAAGGAAAACACAACGTAACGAATTAAAAACGCCAAACGACACATGAACTTAACAAGTAGTATCCACGCGATGGTATATGTACGCATACTCGTCTTCGACGAAATTCTAGTATATCTATTTGAATGGGAAAATAGATATGCGAGAAGGAAAACCGAGATGAGTAGGTGAAATATACCTATGAACGTGTGAGTGACCGACAAGATCCTAGTACATTTATTTAAATGGGAAAATAAATGTATGGTGTGGTGAGTCTAGTCGGGCGTTAGAAATATGTTACCAAACGACAAGAACTTAGCATATTTATTTGAATGGGAAAATAAATATGTGGCAAAGTGAGTCGAGTCGGATAATAAGAAATCACATTATATCGAGCGAAACGATCCTAAGTATAATTATTTAAATGGGAAAATAATTATACGTTGGGTAGAGTCGCGTCGAGTATAATATTGTACAAGTCACAAAGAATATTAATAAGAATAATATATGACTTGTAAGGAAAGGGTAATCCATCGCCATTGAACCTAGGATACGAAACCATTAAACGGGAATTGGGATAAAGACGTGGTCGGGAAGTTGGGTGTACAACTTGCCAAGGCACATACACCATAGGTGTAGTGACTTATACGCCTAGAACATTTGTAAGTGCGGGATCACAAACTTTACTATTTTCTTCTTTGAGCCGAGCACAGTTACAGGTGAGTCTCACGGCCCCATTTCTAAACTATTTAACGTTTTTACGGGGGAAAGATATGTTGGGATTTGTATGACGGGTTGGATACTTGAGTTAAGATCGCCACTCGGGGTTGAGACCTCCCCACTATAATCATTAATTCAGGAAAGAGAAACCAAAGGAATATTTGGATAGTACTATTGGTGCCTGACAAGGCCCACCCCTAATCGATAGCGTCGATTATGCATCGGCGTATGCCTGGGGTGCACGTATTCTGAAATCAAGTCGTAGGAATACTGAGTAACGACTTGGGGCGGGGGCATTATTAATTGTCTTGGTTTGGTTATAGGCTCAAGTAAATTGTAGGACTTTGCAACTCCTATAATGTCATAACAAGAATATTCCCACTTAATAAAGTTTTATTAAATCAAAACCTGTGAACTCACCAATATTTATATATTGACGATTTTCAAACATATCTTTCAGGTAATTGATTGATGAAGGTTAACGTGGCAAGCAGGGTCGGGGGAATCTCCAAGTCGGGCGTTGGAATGTCGTGAAGGGTTCTCATCTCTTTATTCCATGAACTTAGGGATAAAGGGAGGAGCCTCCTTATTAATTTCAAAAACAATTTATGATTATGTACGAATAATTTGACATGATTATCGGCGTTGAATAAATGCCCGTTTGTTTAATTACTATTGTGGTTTGCATTAATCTTGGCTTAATACTTTTGAACCGTCGCGCCACGTGTTTCCGCCATAGGCGTGGTGTGACAGTTATACAGCCCTTTTACTCAATGGCTCGATAGAATATCTTTTCATCTTAATAAAGAAATGGTTTTGATTAAAAAGTTTCAAACCGTAGCTTACAGTTTGGTTCGGCTGATTGTAATGCTGCAATTCGATCATTAAATCTCAATGTCAAACATTCGTTTGTTTCTCCAAGGGTTTCCAAGACATACTCCTACATACGCACTTATCTTTCGGACCCTTGGGACCCAGTTTTAGGCCTCCTTTCGGTTGTTTTACCTACTCTTACCCCCATCAAGGGGCATGATTCGGTTAGCAAGTTTTAAACACAAAAATCCTGCACATTTTCTTGACCTATTTGCAGCACCTATCTAACTTTGGGATGGTTTGGGTAGTGATATTGGCGAGTAGGGCCTTTCACACAACTTGGGTTCTCATTGTATGATATCGGAACTTCAAATTGAGGTACTAATCCACAAGACAGACTTTATGGCCGGATTTGCCAAGACATGTCCATTCGCCTAATCCTAACCCATTCCATTCCAAGGTCCAACAATTTATCATCTAACGCAACTACAAACCACATACAAGAATACTAGATTATTAAGTCACCAAAAAACTTACCCTTAAGCGGATCCTTTGTACTTCGTGTCCTTAGCACTTTGACTCCCGGAGCTTCCTTCCACACTACCTAAAGGACAATTTCCTATGGTGATTAGGAATGTTGTTCAACAACCTTAATTATACATTTCAAGGCTCATTTGTACTTGCCGTTTGACGTTCCCCCCCCCCCCCCCAAGGCAAGTTGACTTAACAAGTGTAGCTTCAATTTAGCTACCTTGGCATTCAATCGAGCACTTGGCGGGTGCCATTATTTATTCATAACATTTACATCTCTTATTGCTTAGTTTCACTTACACAAGACTAAGTTTTCACCTAAATGTCACTAATTGACCAATGCCATGAGATTAATTCAACATCATTCCATCTAGATACAACATAAAGCACTTTTAACTTATGGGTTTCATCTTAGGACAAACCCCCTTTTCTAGAAACCAAATTTCTTCATGATTATTAAGTTTTAATTGGAATTGTACTAATTCCTTCATGGGAAAGGTTCCCATAGGCATGACTAACCTATAGAAACCATTAGAACTCAGATTAATTAACTTTTCAAAATCTGGGTTTTTCTTAATTGACACTTAAAGAGCATAAAACAGAATTTAATAGCTTACCAAGTTATAGATGAAGCCTTAGATGATCAAATTATTACACATGCAGATTTCATGAACTTGATTTTAGCCCTAATCTCTTGATTTATCCTTTGAAGAGCTCTTGTGTATGTGTGTGTTTAAGTGGTGATGATGGAGCCTGTGAATGTATCAACATTCACTATGTGCCCAATTCGACCCCTCCATTTCACTATCATAGTGCACAAGTTTAGCGCCTCAATTATTCAAGTTGTTGTTAATCACTAACTTATTCAGTGTCATGCTAGTGTGCCTTTTATGATATACTAATTTAGCTTATCCAAATTAAGTTCTAGGC
This sequence comes from Ambrosia trifida, assembly GCA_028751855.1. Lineage (NCBI taxonomy): Eukaryota > Viridiplantae > Streptophyta > Magnoliopsida > Asterales > Asteraceae > Ambrosia > Ambrosia trifida. The sequence goes on along the minus strand of CM054126.1, from coordinate 11,735,813 downwards.
TACTAGTAGCGAAGTTATTAGTTTCACTTGGTTAATCCGAGCCAGTCAGGGTTCCTATTCTAGGTTAGACAGATATTAAGTTTGGGGATGTTTCAAGACAACAAAAGGGTAAATGTGGTGGAGGATGATAACAATGATGAATATCCTAAATTAATTGATTATTGTTTTTCTGTAGATGTAACATGTTTAATGTACGCAATGAATTAGGATCTTGGGGATAAAGCAAGATGACCAAAACTTTATTTTGGCCCAAAACTTTTGGGTTGGGTTTATGCATTGCGTTTTGTTTATTGTAGTCGATTTTGATAATTATAGAGCGTTTATTAAGATTTTGGTTCGGGTTTAAACTTACGTAAAATTTATTTAAAGGGGTAACATAAAAGTTTTTTTTTTTTTTTTGAACGGCTAATTTCTTGCACTCTTTTCTTTACACCTTTTTTGCACACCCTTACTTGAAGTTGAACTCCCAACCTTTATTTGAGGGGTAACATTTAAAAAAAAAGTATAAAAAAATAATGCATTATGCCCAGAAATCGAGGGGTGTATCATCAAGAGTATCCTACAAAGGCCATCTATAAAGAAGCCAAAGTGTTCTTGTTCAACAATGCTACTGGTATCGCTATTAAGGTATCTCTCAAGATTTAGAAGATGGGTAAGGCCACATAACATTTACCTCTCTAAGCGGGTTCACCATTGGCATTCTGCTTAGTTCCTAAACTTGTTATAATAGCTAACCGGTTATCGATTCAATCGTTCAAGTTTCCTTGTGAGTTGTGTCGAATCTACTTTGTACTCTATTTTCTCAAAAATTAAATAATTGAAGTTCCTAAAACATCTTGAAACTATGTCATGGACTACAACTATATAAAGAAAATTGTATCCGCAATTCTTTGCGACATATAATCGATATTACATTCATATCTAAGTTGGGCAACAAATAGGAACTCATGACAAGAATTTGCTATATTTAACAAAGATTTTCTTGTGCTGCACAGGTAAATTTCTCTGAAAGAATCTAAAGAAATAAAGAACAAATTGATATGGAACTTGTTCATTTACAAAACAACAGTCAAAAGAACTTTATCTCTGTTGGATCAATCACTCCATACCTTCATTCCTCCTCTACATATTCCTGATTCAAATCTATCAACAACCGTCGTTCTAAACCAGAACCTGAGGAATACGATGATGAATCATCAGATACTCTTTGAGACACCAACGACTCATTCGATAATCTGTAAGATGCCTTGAACTCATTTGAAATAACATTAGTGCTAGACGTTGAAACAACACTTGATGGCGGTCTGTTAAAATCCAAAATTTGTTCACCAGAACTCTGCTCTTCTTTTCTCGGCGCATTTGTAACGTACTGCTCAGGTATGCGTTTTTTCAGGTGCGTATGCCAATGGTTTTTGATCTCGTTATCGCTTCTACCTGGTAACTTTGCAGCAATGGCTGACCATCTGCAACACATCAAACAAACCTTCATAAGCATTATATATATACAATTGGTAGATTTGAATCAATAATATGTTCACACATACTTGTTTCCCATCTCTTTATGATACTTGCAGATAAGATCTTCTTCTTCTTTACTAAAATTCCCACGTTTCACCGTAGGTCGAAGATAATTCATCCATCGCAATCTACAACTCTTTCCACATCTAGCCAACCCTAAATAGCAATCACCAACAAAATCAAAATCAAGTAACAGCATTTCAATCCAACATCGTACGCAGGGACGAAGCATTACGAGGGCCAGGGGTGGCCCTCCCCCCCCCCCTCCTCTTGTTTTTTGGCGCAGTAGTGGAAATTTGCGATTTTCATAGGTAAATTTAGTCCGGGTTGAGTCCGGCCCCCGCCGATTTGCCACTACCGATTAAAAAAAATTGAGTTCAGCCCCCGCCGATTGGCGAACCAAGCTTCGCCACTGAATTCGTATGTTCAAATGCTCATCCAATATGCAAGAATGTGTTAGATATTTTAGTGTAATTGTATTAACTTGTTGACCATATTGTATCATAATATACATCAAGAGTGCGGAATGCATGCTTGGTTGAGTTTATTATAGCTATAATTATATGTATGGGGGTTCAAGGAGGCAATGGGGTCGGGGCAGCGAATTTTGGTTCTAAAACAATTTTAAATTAAAAACAGTTAATGACCCTTCATCACTATTTTCGAAAACATTCATTTGGTCACAACTAAACATTCATTTGGTGTTTGACAACTCAGGCTATTTTAGGAATACTCGATTTGTCTTATGAGTGTCCCGAAAGTACTCAAATTTGATTCGTTGGCCTTCAAAAAAAAGTTTTTGAAGAATAAGATCAGGGTCTGAGTTTTATCCGATTGGTTCATTCAAGTGAGCCATCGAATAGTTTCAATCCGAAAGTATTTTTCCACGACTCTCAGATAATCCAAGCAATCGTTTTAAAAAAAGGTCCTCAACGGAGTCGAATAACTCTATATCCATAACAAACAATATTAAAAAAAAATAATAAAAAAAATTTAAAGAAATATGAACAACATGATTACCAGCGTATTTAGGAAGTTCACGCCAGTTCCAATGGCCATAACGTTGAACATAAGCTCTTAATTGGTTGTCTTCTTCTTCACTCCAAGCTCCTTTTTTAATGCCATTTTTGTCAACGCAAGGTGCTCTCACCATTGTTGTTGATGTTTAGATCTCTAGGTTTCTCTCTCTACAGTGTAGCTAGCTCTATCTGGCAGTGTTTCTCTCTCATCAGCTGCCATTGGCAGGAGTTCATAGTCTAATAAGTGGTAGTTAGCAATCAACATCTATTATTTTAATGTGGATATTTATGGTCTAACTACCTTCTTTGTAGTTTGACTTTTAAGACCACCCCTTTGTTTTTTGTTGATTTGATAGTTTTGGTTATTGTTTATGGAAAAATAATAGTAACAATCTAATCTACTTCTATCTAATTGTATACTATTACTTACCGCTAACTTAAATTTTCGACCCCATAGGAAGCAGGGACGTGGTTTTACACACCTTGATATTGTTGGACTAATAATCCTGTGTTGGACTCGTGTGAAGAGTCAATCCAAACGATAAAGTCCCTTTGATATATCGAATAATTCTTTTAAGAGCATTCCAATGTTCAAGACGGGGGGAGTGCATATGCATGCATACCTGTTGAACAGCATATGATATATCCGGTCGTGTAAACGTCAACAACTGTAATGCACCGGTAAGACTGCGAAATAAAGTAGGGTCCTGAAACGGCTCACTGGTATTGGCGCTAAGTTTGCTGGTAGCATCGACCGGTGTAGCAACAGAGTTACAGGATTGCATGCCTACGCGTGAAATAATGTCAGTCGCATAGGACTGCTGTGTTAGAAACATTGTGTCATTGGTACGAGACACAGAGATGCCTAGAAAGTAGCTCAAAGGACCAAGATCCTTCATGGCGAATTCACTGCCGTGACGAGTCATGAGAGACTGACGAAGAGTGTCAGATGAGGTGACGAGTAAAATATCATCAACATAGAGGAGAAGAAAAGGTGTATCAGATCCGTGGTGAAGTGTGAACAGAAAGGCATCACACTTGCTATGATGGAAACCAATAGGGAGAACAAAATCTGTGAACCGCTCCTACCAAGCCCGTGGGGCCTATTTTCGTCCGTATAAGGACCTCTTAAGAGAGCAAACATGATCTGAAAACTGTTTATTTCTGAACGCCATTGGCTGGTACATGTAAACTGTTTCATGGAGATTCCCCTGAAGAAGGGCATTGGTGACATCTAAATGATGTATGGACCAATGTTTGGACAGAGCTATAGAAAAAATTATCCAAATAGTAGGCGGTTTCACAACCGGGCTAAATGTCTCATCACAATTGGCATCTACCTACTGTAATCGACCATCACATGCCAATCTTGCCTTGTATCATTCCAAAGTGTCGTCTGACCTGCACTTATGTTTAAACAACCACATACTCCTCATAACATTCATATTAGGGTGTCGAGGTACTAATTCTCAAGTTCTGTTTCTAATTAATGCATTATATTCATTAGTCAGAGCAGAGTACCATTCTGGTATAGATAAGGCATCGACCGAGATTTTAGGTATGGGAACGACAAAGTTGGTGGTCGAGGTGTTTAGGTTGAAGGATTGTTTAGGTTTAAGAATCCCGCTCATAGAGCGAGTGTGAGGACGGTTGTGATGTGGGGCCGGAGGTGGGGTGGTGTGAGCTGAAGTAGTGTTGGATGACTGGTAGGTTGCATTTGGGCCGGGAGGGGTAGTGGGCTGTTAGGACTTAGGTGGATGTGGCAGCGGGTGAAGGGGCCGAGTTGTTGGGATGAGGTAATGGGCCAACAGTTGGGTTAGAAAGTGTTCGGGGTGAAGGTATGTTGTCGGTCGGTTGGGGTATAGGTGGGTTGGTCGGGTTTATTATATGTGGGCAAAGGTGTTGTGCGACCGGGGTCGGTTAAAAATTCATAGGTGGGTTGTGGGACAATTGTTTGGGAAAATAGGAATATGGTTTCGTCCAAAGCGACATATCGAGATATGACCATTTGTTTGGTTTTCAAGTCAAGGCATCGATACCCTCTATGAGTGGGAAGGTAGCCAAGGAAGACGCACGGGTGGGAACGATACTTTAGCTTATGGATAGTGGTGGATGGGTGTAGAGGATAGCAGAGGCATCCGAACACACGAAGTTGATCGTAACCCGGGGTGGTATTGTAGAGGAGTTCGGTGGATGTTTTGGTTTTGGTGGTTTTGTTAGGTAGGATGTTGAGTAGGTATGTGGCGGTTTCAAGTGCAAAGTGCCAGAAATTGGATGGTAGTGAGGAATTGGCCATGATGGTGCGGATCATGTTATTAATTATACGAAATTTATGTTCTGCTTTACCGTTCTGGGATGATGAGTAAGGACAAGATACACGATAAAGGATGCCATTAGTGGTGAATTTTTTTTGGAAAGAGGCATTCACGTATTCCCGACAATTATCACATTGGAACGTTTTAATGGTGCGTTCAAATTGGGTTTTAATATTGGTGGCAAATTGTGTAAAGGCCAGGAAGACTTTGGATTTTTGGGTTATCGGGTAGGTCCATAAAAAATCTGTGTGATCATCCAAAAATACTATGTAATATTTATGACAAGAAGAACTAATGATTAGGGAGGTCCAAATAATACTATGAATAAACTTGTGTATCATACAACTTAAAAAAAGGTAATTTGTTAACATATATTGTCATCAAGATATGTACTTAGAGGGTGTTTGGGGTTGAGTTTTTAAATTGATTTTTATATTATTCTGATTTGAACATGCATATAATCAGTTTTTAGTGTTTGGGTTGAGTTTTGAAATAGATTTTTAGGCTACCAAAATACAATAATCTAAAAATAGCACTAACCCTACTGCAGCAAAACGCATAACCAGTTTTTAAAAAGCAATCCCAAACACCCTCTTAAAAAATCAATATTGACATAGCAATTATAAGTTAAGTTTTAGATATATTATTTCTTCAACTGGGAATTAACTTTTTTTTAATACTATTTTTTTAATTTATTTAACATACGGTATTTTTACCATTCTTACAATCTAACAACATTAAATACTTGAAATATTTTATAAATCACTCATAAAAACAATTATAATCCTTGTTCTTCTTTTTTTTCCTTTTTATTCAAATATTTTAAGTAGCATGATTTTAAACTTGGTGAAAATTTTTAGAACTAATTTAATGTTTAATTAATTTGTTAGTGATATAATTAATATGTTTAATTAAAAAATTAAGTATCTATTACTAAGTAGGAGAGACGGAAAATTAAAAATAAATATATTTAATTGATGACACATGTCTTTTATTTGTTTTCTTTTATTATATAATAGAATAACGCTCGCGTGGACACGTGGTTCAATAAATTTCAGCATGTTGAGGGGTAAAATTTAGTAAACCATAAAATATAGTGAAAATATTTTGATAAATTGTTAAAAGTACGAAATACACATATAATTCAAATATCATTAAATATTTCCTTATACACTACAGTTTTTTGTTTTATTTATGACCTGCCTATAGGTATCAAGTAGTTATCCCTTGCCATGCTCTTAACTCTTGACAATACCACATAAAGATGGCCATGTGTGAATCCTGGATTCGTTTCTGTGTTTGCATCTTAGTCCGAAAATACATAAATACATGTCATCCATAGTTAGAAAATATATAAATATATTAGGATATCTCTAATTTAAATGTAATAAGTAGGTTTAATTGTTGTAGTTATAAACTTAAATTCACAAGTTTGAAATTTTTTAAAATATTCTATTCATTCAAAATTTCAAATTAAATGCATTAATTAAGTTTAATTGCTAACATTATTACCTTAAATTAAAAATTTAGAAATTTTACAATATTAACCAAAATTTAAAAATTAAAGTTATAGATATTAAAGTTTGAAATTATACACTTAAATAGAACATTTAATATTCGAATATTTTCAAAGTTTAACTGAAATCTATCTTTTGAAATTATAGTATTCAAAATTTGAATTTAAACTTGTAATTAATTTGAGAAATTTATAACCAATATTACTATTTGTTAAAATTAAATATATTAGAAAATCTGTAATTTAAAGGTAATAAGTAGGTGTAATTGTTACAATTATTAACATAAATTAACAAATTTGGATTTTTTTTTAAATATTCAAATCATTCACAATTATGAAACTAATGTAGTAGTTAATTTTAAATGTTTCCATAATTATTTTAAATTCAAAGTTTTGAATTTTTATAATATTAACCAAAATTTAAAAATTAAAATTATGAATATTAAAATGTGAAGTTAAATACTTAAATCGAACATTTAGTATTCGAATATTTTTAGAGTTTAACGAAAATGTATAATCTCAAATTGTAGTATTTAAATTTTAATTTTGACTTATAACTAGTTTGAGAAATTTATAACCGGAATTATTAATTGTTATATTTTAAAAAAAAATTAAGTAGTCGAGTATTTTTCATTACCAAGACAAAACAAGATACATTTAGATTGTGGGTAAGCGGGCAACAAGCTGCGCCGCTATCCCCTTTTGAATCGCAAAGCCTATCCTGCTAAACACAAACCCTTGGTTCTTAGGGCTCTGCGAGTCACCGTGGACCACCTTATACACTCGTTTAACTAATTAATTTCAAATTATACTTTCTATTTTAAATATAATAGAAAATCTATAATTTAAAGATAATAATTTGGTGTAATGGTTACCATAAATAACTTAAACTAAAATATTTAAAAAAAATTACAAGATTCTATTAATTCAAAATTTTGAATTAAATGTATAAAATGTTTTAATTAAGTCTAACTTTTACCATTATTATCTTAAATTCAAATTTTCAAAAGTTTATAATACTAACCAAACTTTAAAAATTAAAATTATATATGTTATAATTTGAAATTAAATAGTTAACTAGAATATTTAGTATTTGAATATCTTTAAAGTTTAACCGAAATCAATAATTTAGTATTTAAAATTTGAATATTAACTTGTAACTAATTTGAGAAATTTATAACCGAAATAATTAGTTAATAAATTTTAAATATATTAGAAAATCTCTAATTTAAAGTAAAAGTATGTGTAATTGTTACCATTATTAACTTAAATTCAAAAATTTGATTTTTTTTTAAGATTAAGATCATTCAAAAATTTAAATTAAATTTAATAAATGTATTAATTAACTCTAACTGTTACCATTATTATTTTACATTCAAATTTTAAAATTTAATAATATTTAACAAAAATTAAAATTATAGATATTAAAATTTGAAATTAAATACTTAAATACAACATTTAGTATTCAAATATTTTTATTGGTTACCCGAAATTTAAAATGTAAAAAAAATTGGTCGAACTAAACCAATTAAATCAATTTTAAATTCGAATTTTTTTAAAAAAACTGGTCAAACTATATCAATTAGAATTAATGTTATAATCTTGGTAACCAATTAAACGATTCTTACAAACACGTAATCCATTATTAAGCATAAAAAGTAAGATCAAACATATAATTCAAATGACATTCAAAGAACAATATCATGATCCGTATGAACATGATGAACACCAACATAATAATAGGGGTTTTTATTAACTATGAGCATATTTATATGTATCCTCACTTTTTTTATGGATAGTTGTACTTCAATCCAATGTTTTTAGTCATACGTCAAAATATGTAAGATGAGGATACATATAAATAATTTATTGAAGATTTATGGTTAAAAACCTAGAAAAAGTAAATTACTTACCATTAAATTCATACGAAGATTTGATAGGAAGCGTGTAAAACCATAAACCATGGTAGGCGATGATTATACCTATTAACAAAAAAAATATAGAAATCAAAACACGGTATATAAAACATGAAAATAAGAAATCATAACACGATATATAAAACATGAAAGTTTTTTTAACCACAAATCGACAATGAACCAACAAACAAACACAATGAGAAGAACATATATATGTAACTCTAATAGACTGATCCAACCGAGAATTATTATAGCAAACTGAATTAATAATGAAATTTAATGCTTCCTAATTTATATTATTATTACAAAAATAATATGGCGTAAAAAAACCTTTCTAGCGTAATAAAGATAATAATATAAAAAATACATATTTAATGCTTCCTAATTTATGTAACTTTGTTTTTCCATTCTCATTTATTGATTTTTGTTTAAAAAAAAGAAAAAATAGAAATTCTATGGTTTTGCCACTTGTCCAAATGAGGGTTTGAATAAAATTGAACCTGAAATAAGAAATTGACAAGTATCTATATTGAGTTTTATTTATTAGTATGTATAGATAGATAGATATAGATAGCTATAGATGTATAGACATGTTATATCCTGGTATTTTCTCAGGATAGATAAGTCTAATATTAAGACAAAATATGTGTTATGATGTAGCATATAAATTAATGTACTATAATATGATAAAGAAATAATTTTAATCATGTGAATAAGAATGAAAATGTATATTAAAGAGATAATGTCACACCCTCAAATTTCACGTGCGGGGTCTTACCGCGAGGCGCGTGACACACCAGGATCCAAGCCAGCGGTCACAATAAACGACAACTATATGATTCGAAAACAACATAAACTGCCATTGAGTTTCAAAACCGTTCTAACACAGCGGAAGCAAAATGTATTATTACAACTCAAAAGTAAAACTCAAGTCTGAAATGTTTAGCAAAACATGCTTATGATTCCTAGACGCCGTGAGACTCCGTGCGCCTATCGACAGCTGCTACCTTAGCGACCTGAGACAAACATGCTAAAAACGTCAGCAAATAATGCCGGTGAGTTCACAGGTTTTTAATGAATACCGATTCCAATGAATACTTACTCCCAAATGAATACCCATGGTCAATCCAGACCACATGCATGCAAAACATATGAATACCTGTTACTACTGCGATTGGAAAACCATTACTGGACTCGAATACTGTGAATACTGAATACGTGCCCGAATGAATACTGAATACTGAATATTGAATACTGCATACTGAATATTGAATACTGAATACCTAAGAGACAACATGCACCCGTCCGACCTCTAGTCGACGAGTGGGGCTGGTCAAGCCCAAATAGATCTATCCACATTTCCCCCGTTGTGCATCCCCGCACATTCATGGTTCTCCCCGGGACTTCCAAAGATCGCATAGTAATATAATGAATACTCCAAAACATAATAAATACTTGAAAACATAATGAATACTCCAAAACCCAATGAATTCGTGAATACCAAAACATAGTTGGCACACCTTTCATGAAAACATAGTTGAAACGCCTTTTATGAAAACATAGTTGACACACCTTTCATGAAACCATAGTTGAAACGCCTTTTATGAAAACATAGTTGACACACGTTTAAAGAATACAACATGTTTTCTCCTTCGAAAATGTAAAACCAGTAAAAGAGTGGGGCCGTGAAACTCACCTTAGGGTGCGTCTTCTGATAATTAGAAATCCAACACGTGTATGATAATCCCAACTAATGACAACCTATCAATGAGTTTACATAAGTGTGATGACTACTAACCCGAAGGCTAACTAGTCCCCGATTGTCCAGATATTGACTACGTGTGTTAAAAAGTGTGTTTAAACGTTAACCGGACATACCAGACAGACCCGACATCCCGTTGGTGACCCATTACATCAATTAGTCATGCACATAAGGTTAACACATAAGTTTCAAGCATAAAACACTTAGTTTGCATCAAAAATCGCATATACGAAGTCGTAAGGTCGAATCGGGAGTTTCCTGTGTTTGGTTCGCCACCAAGGGCTTCTGGTTCGACCCATGGACCCTTGGTTCAACCCTCATGATGTTCATTCAACCTATTCACAAGTTCATTTGACCTAACACATGTTTATTTGACCCTAACATATGTTTATTCGACCTTAACATATGTTAATTCGACCCTAACACGTGTTAATTCGCCCCCGAACACCCAGATTCGACCCCAGGCACCCACATTCGACCCCCGGACACCCACATTCGACCCTTTGGTGCTACATTCGACCCATTTGAGCCACGTTCGACCCTTTTGACCCACGTTCGACCCTTTTGACCCACGTTCGACCTTTTTGACCCACATTCGACCCTTTTGAGCCACGTTCGACCATACGAAGGGTCGAATGAGTTCCACGTTCGACCGTTTGCTGCAGAACTTCATGAAACGCACCAAAACGCATCTAAACGGTTCGAAAATATCACGAAACATCACCAATCACAACAGTCAGCTATCATTAACATATTCCTACAAAACCCTACCAATTTTATCCCAAAATCCGTCTGTTTTACAAGTTACCCAAAATAGTAAATTATGGAGATGTCACATCAAACACATGCAATCCTTACCCAATTAGGAAACTTTCTAAAATCAATCAATAATCAACTTAATATACTCATATTATCATGAACAAGAAACCCCCAATCATATCCTTATCACTATCATCATGAACAAGCCCTAGATCTAACCCAAAATCCCCAAAATGAGCAAAACATCATCAATAATCAATTGTAACCTATCTCAATCATAAATCATCATCAATAACACTCCTAGATCATTGTTATATCATCTATACAGCAATCAATTATCAAACAATACATAACACCACATAAAACACCATTAACACATGTTAATTTGTATGAAAACTCATTGTTTATGAATAGGTTTTGTATAGAAAGATATTAGGAAGGTTTTTATCCATGAAAACATGTTTGAATCAGATCTGGACTCTTGGGCTTTAATGAAAACGAATTGAAATGCTTTAAAAATGATTTAGGATGAAGAACACACCTTAGATCTTTGTTTAGAATATGTTTCTAGGTTAGATTATGGAAAACAAGAGCAAAAACTCCTTCCTCAGTGATTAAAGTTGCTAGAGAGTGTTTAGAGGCGTTTAGGGTTTGTGAAATGATGAAAAATGACAAAGTGTAGTATTTATACTATGTCCAGGTTCGACCATTACATGTGGGCGAATGTAGAGTTAAGTGGTCGAATGTAGTTCCTTTTAAAACAGATAGCCAGGTTCGACCCTTCGAACGGTCGAACCAGGAAGTGCCTTTTTCAGATTTTCCAGTTTGTCGTGTTTAACGCATTTTAACGCATCCTAACACATGAACATGAAATCTTAATCTATGTTTAACATATATAAGCATGGATAATCATCTACACATCGTTTAAACACATATTTGCACATAATCCTCCATATAAGAATCAATCTACGCATAACACCTAATTTAGTTTATGTAATTCACCAACAACGGGACTCGTAACGTGTGTGTGTGTGTGTGTGTGTGTGTGTGTGACTAACCCAATGATCCTCCAAATCATTGAACCCTGGACAATACGGACCGTGTTCCGACTCGACTGTCCCCGTCAAGTATGTTTAATAAACGTTTTTCGCTAAGGTAGACTTATGTGTTTATAAAATGTTGACCTAAACATGTCGGGTGTCACCTCATCCCCCTGTTGAACGAATTTTCGTCCCGAAAATTTCCCGAAGTCAAAGAGAACGAAGCGATAAAAAGAAAAATTTTCCCGATCGTCACATTATCCCCCTGTTGAAAGGAATCTCGCCCCGAGATTCACTCTTCGACAGTAATGAGTGTCGACCTAACCCAAGTAACGTTGCCCAGAACGTAAACGAAATGATAACCATGAACGAAAGATGATATCAACAGATACTCTATGCCGGGGAACCACCCTCCCCAAAGTGAATACAAAACAATGAATCCTCCTGATCGAAGGCCTACTAGAGACTACTGTGATCGGTATAAATGACACACCGGTACCGTCCAAGTAGCATCTCCAAAGGGCCCACATCAGACCCATGAATGCAAAACGATGACCAAATACCAAATTGAATGCACACAATGAATACGAATCGTCAAACAATGTGAATGAGAATGAATACAAGTATAACGAGAATCAAGAAAAGAATTCTTACCAGTAACAGTATCAGGATCCTCATGGTTCTCCCTAGCGCCAATGACATAAAAACGACCCGGAGCAGCTCGACCGCCACAATCGTTGTTCCCAGCACCACCTGCAGTCCCTTGCTTCAGCTTAGGACAATCCCGCTTGAAGTGTCCATTATCCCCATAGTGATAACATCCCTGGCTCACCTGAGGAGCAGTAGCAGTGGTAGTAGCAGTAGTGGCCTGTGCCGGTTGTAGCTGAAGAGTAGTCCTACAGTCCTTAGCATGATGACCAAAACGCTGGCACCGACGACAGCGAAACTTCTCACAATCACCCGTATGATGAAACCCACAATCACCACACTTCGGGAGTTTCCCAGTATAACCCCCAGACCTCTGCTCGGATGACGCTCCCACAACCTCCTGTTTCTTCGCCTGCGGCTGGGACAACCCAGCGCTCTTTCCAGCACTCTCCCACTTCCTCTTGTTGTTCGCAGGGGCTTTCACAGCAGCACCCCTCGGAGGTAGAACGCCCTCAGCAACCTTCATGTTGGTCAGCTTGTGGGATGCCCGAACAGTGGCCAACATAGTAGTGTGATCGGCGGCAGCAACAAGCCCAGCAATCTCCGGCACCAACCCAACAACGTAGTGTTCAATCCTCTGGTACTCCGGTGTAGCCAAACCGGGGCACATCACGGGCAACTCGTTGTGCCTAGCAGTAAACACCTCGATCTCCGACCCGACCATCTTCAGATTCCAAAACTCGTGTTCCAGCTTCATAATCTCGTCTCTTGGGCAATACTCCGCCCTCAACATCTGAACAAACTCGGACCACGGCATAGCATTGGCCTCACGCAGACCAAGGTTCGCATTGGTGGAGTTCCACCAAGTCAAAGCGTGTCCCTCAAGAGTAGCAGAAGCATACTTGACACGATCAGTGTCGGGACAGTTACACATAGCAAACACCGATTCGATCTTTTCCAACCACCGAAGTAGTCCCACTGCCCCTTCAGTCCCATTGAAGTAATGGGGCTTACAGTCCATGAACTTCTTGTAGGTGCACCCAGACTGCACCTGATTAATATTTCCCAGGGTCTGCTGAGCAGCCTGGAAAGCAGCCAACACAACGTTCAACTGCTGTTGCAACATGTTCTCCAACTCCGCCTGAGTCATGGTGATGTTCCCTCCACCTCGTCCACCGCCATTGCGACCCCCGCCGCCACCACGGCGTCCACCAGCGCGACCAGACATGTTCTGCCAAACATGAGACGAGACACTCAATACCACTAACAGATCAAGCTACAAGTGACCAAACGAATTCAGAACGTGGTTCCAGCATGACCATTAGTCCGAACACGATGTCCACCAAGATTTTCATGCATTTCAATTTATGATTTGGTGTGCACCCGAAATAACAAATCGCTCTACATGTTCCTCTAGGCGTGCTCCTAGCTAGAACTTCAAATCACCCGATACCCACATTCCTAAAAGAAACTATTATCGCACGAGGATCCCAAAGTGAACAATCACTCAGGGGTGTACTATGACAAGTACTAGTGCATGATAGTGTGTGTGTAGGAAAGTATGTACATTAGAGCATAGAGGGGAGATATCCAAATCCCGGAAAAATCTCAAGAATGTGCCGAAGCCACCCTAATGTACACTACTGCCAAGTATAAGCGATAAGACTCTTCATCTTCAAACCCAAAAAAGAAGATAGAATAAGTGTAGAAAAGGTCCAAAGATAGATAATACGATACTGTGTGATGAGGACACCGACACCCCGACAAGGTTAGTATGTTTACCAAATGACACGACTCGTAACTATGTGTGACCGTCTAACGTGTGTGATACTCGGCTATAGACTAGACTCTACATGCAGTCCTAGTTCACTATAACCATTGGCTCTGATACCAATCTGTCACACCCTCAAATTCCACGTGCGGGGTTTTACCGTGAGGCGCGTGACACACCAGGATCCAAGTCAACGGTCACAATAAACGACAACTATATGATTCGAAAACAACGTAAACTGCCATTGAGTTTCAAAACCGTTCTAACACAGCGGAAGCAAAATGTATTATTACAACTCAAAAGTAAAACTCAAAAGTAAAACTCAAGTCTGAAATGTTTAACAAAACATGCTTATGATTCCTAGACGCCGTGAGACTCCGTGCGCCTATCGACAGCTGCTACCTTAGCGACCTGAGACAAACATGCTAAAAACGTCAGCAAATAATGCCGGTGAGTTCACAGGTTTTTAATGAATACCGACTCCAATGAATACTGACTCCCAAATGAATACCCATGGTCAATCCAGACCACATGCATGCAAAACATATGAATACCTGTTACTACCGCGATTGGAAAACCATTACTGGACTTGAATACTGTGAATACTGAATACGTGCCCAAATGAATACTGAATACTGAATACTGCATACTGAATATTGAATACTGAATACCTAAGAGACAACATGCACCCGTCCGACCTCTAGTCGACGAGTGGGGCTGGTCATGCCGAAATAGATCTTTTAACATTTCCCCCGTTGTGCATCCCCGCACATTCATGGTTCTCCCCGGGACTTACAAAGATCGCATAGTAATATAATGAATACTCCAAAACATAATGAATATCCAAAACCCAATGAATTCGTGAATACCAAAACATAGTTGACACACCTTTCATGAAAACATAGTTGAAACGCCTTTTATGAAAACATAGTTGACACACCTTTCATGAAACCATAGTTGAAACGCCTTTTATGAAAACATAGTTGACACAGGTTTAAAGAATACAACATGTTTTCTCCCCCGAAAATGTAAAACCAGTAAAAGAGTGGGGCCGTGAAACTCACCTTAGGGTGCGTCTTCTGATAATTAGAAATCCAACACGTGTATGATAATCCAAACTAATGACAACCTATCAATGAGTTTACATAAGTGTGATGACTACTAACCCGAAGGCTAACTAGTCCCCGATTGTCCAGATCTTGACTACATGTGTTAAAAAGTGCGTTTAAACGTTAACCGGACATACCAGACAGACCCGACATCCCGTTGGTGACCCATTACATCAATTAGTCATGCACATAAGGTTAACACATAAGTTTCAAGCATAAAACACTTAGTTTGCATCAAAAATCGCATATACGAAGTCGTAAGGTCGAATCGGGAGTTTCCTATGTTTGGTCCGCCCCCAGGGGCTTCTGGTTTGACCCATGGACCATTGGTTCAACCCTCATGATGTTCATTCAACCTATTCACAAGTTCATTTGACCTAACACATGTTTATTTGACCCTAACATATGTTTATTAAACTATAACGTATATTAATTCGACCCTAACACGTGTTAATTCGCCCCCGAACACCCAGATTCGACCCCAGGCACCCACATTCGACCCCCAGACACCCACATTCGACCCTTTGGTGCTACATTCGACCCATTTGAGCCTCCTTCGACCCTTTTGAGCCACGTTCGACCATTTTGACCTACGTTCGACCATTTTGACCCACGTTCAACCCTTTTGAGCCACGTTCGACCCTTTTGACCCACATTCGACCCTTTTGAGCCACGTTCGACCATACGAAGGGTCGAATGAGTTCCACGTTCGACCGTTTGCTGTAGAACTTCATAAAACGCACCAAAACGCATCTAAACGGTCCGAAAACATCACGAAACATCACCAATCACAGCAGTCAAATATCATTAACATATTCCTACAAACCCTACCAATTTTATCCCGAAATCCGTCCGTTTTACTAGTTACCCAAAATAGTAAATTATGGAGATGTCACATCAAACGCATGCAATCCTTACCCAATTACGAAACTTTCTGAAATCAATCAATAATCAACTTAATATACTAATATTATCATGAACAAGAAACCCCTAATCATATCCTTATCACTATCATAATGAACAAGCCCTAGATCTAACCCAAAATCCCCAAAATGAGCAAAACATCATCAATAATCAATTGTAACCTATCTCAATCATAAATCATCATCAATAACAGTCCTAGATCATTGTTATATCATCTATACAACAATCAATCATCAAACAATACATAACACCACATAAAACACCATTAACACATGTTAATTTGTATGAAAACTCATTGTTTATGAATAGGTTTTGTTTAGAAAGATATTAAGAAGGTTTTTATCCATGAAAACATGTTTGAATCAGATCTGGACTCTTGGAGTTTAATGAAAACGAATTGAAATGCTTTTAAAATGATTTAGGATGAAGAACACACCTTAGATCTTTGTTTAGAAGATGTTTGTAGGTTAGATTATGGAAAACAAGAGCAAAAACTCCTTCCTCAGTGATTAAAGTTGCTAGAGAGTGTTTAGAGGCGTTTAGGGTTTGTGAAATGATGAAAAATGACAAAGTGTGGTATTTATACTATGTCCAGGTTCGACCATTACATCTGGGCGAATGTAGAGTTAAGTGGTCGAATGTAGTTCTTTTTAAAACAGATAGCCAGGTTCGACCCTTCGAACGGTCGAACCAGGAAGTGCCTTTTTCAGATTTTCCAGTTTGTCGTGTTTAACGCATTTTAACGCATCCTAACACATGAACATGAAATCTTAATCTATGTTTAACATATATAAGCATGGATAATCATCTACACACGTTTAAACACATATTTGCACATAATCCTCCATATAAGAATCAATCTACGCATAACACCTAATTTAGTTTATGTAATTCACCAACAACGGGACTCTTAACGTGTGTGTGTGTGACTAACCCAATGATCCTCCAATTCATTGAACCCTGGACAATACAGACTGTGTTCCGACTCGACTGACCCCGTCAAGTATATTTAATAAACGTTTTTCGCTAAGGTAGACTTATGTGTTTATAAAATGTTGACCTAAACATGCCGGGTGTCACATCATCCCCCTGTTGAAAGAATTTTCGTCCCGAAGGTGTAGTTTTTTTATCAGAAAAATATTAAATGGTTTTTAATAAGCGGAAATATATAAAGAATTAGTTATGAGAATAAATATTAAACAAATAAAAGATAAACATGAAATTATAATTTAATAATATTATTCAATATGAGAGGAAAATAAGACAATCATAAGATTTTTATTGGTTATAGTAGTAAAGTAATAATAAAGATAAAAATAAATATAAAGATTAAAAATATAAATTAATAAATATTGGGTTATTTATAACCTAAATTTTTTTACGAAAATTTAATGGTGAAGGTGGCTTACCAAGTGTCATGTGATATACGTATATGGGTATTGTTAAACATACAAACTTGGTCAAACCTTTTAGCTTATATTAAATGCTATTGGCAATTTTCTCATGCCCACTTTTTCAATCAATTTATTAAAAAAAAAATTTGAAAGCACATAATTTATTAAATAAGTTAGTTTTTAGTTGTTTCACTAATCAGATACCAACTTTTATTTTATTGTTTCATGCAATGTTTTAAAAACTGGTACATACCAGCCGGTAATACCGGTTACCGGTTGTGTAGCCGGTACGAAACATGCCGGTAAATTGGGAAAACGGCATCTGAATCATACCGCTAGTAAGTTAATTTATATCGGTACGAACCAGCATACCGTACCGGCCCAAAATTGAGTTTCCCACAAAAAAAAACAAAAAAACAAAAATATCTGCTACAAATTAGGGTTTTATACTTCTTTGTGCTTGTAAAGATATTATCCGACCAATTCATTTTCTTCTTCATAAAAGAATTAAATTATAAGCGACACATACCTTCGTTTTATAACAGCGAACTAAAAAAACTTAATGTCACTTCCATTTTTATTTATATTGTTAAAGTTTCAATATTTAATAATTATGCAAGTCATTATCTGGAATCTTTTACAAAGAAACAATTTTGGTGTAATCGTCCATTCTTTAAGCATGTCAGGCAGTACGACTATTTTCCCATTTTGGAGTGGTCCAGAAGAGATTCAACATCGCAGAGCTCTTACAATTGCCCTTGTTAATGATGAAAACCATTATGTCATGATGGAAGTATAAGGAGGGTACCCCATGCCTACTATCATGCCTTATTGAATTTTTCGCAACATTAGCCAGTCTACAATTAGATGGGAAACCATGCATAGGTCGCGTCTAGAACTATATACCCAACTTTGTCCCCGTGAAAGTGGCTTTGTTGATCTAGTTGATTAAGTTTTTTTATGTCTGCATGTTTAGTTTTTTTTATTAAAGGCTCGTATTTTTATTTATTTATAATGAAATTTTGCAATTTCGTATTTTTTATATTTGATTATGAAAGGTTTATTTATTTTTTATTAATATTGGTATTAATATTATTAATAATAGTACAACAAAATATAAAATCATAAATAAAAAAAGTGACGGTAGTATAGTAATATAAATAATAAATGATAGTATAATAATAGTATGATAATGTAAATAATAGCTTAATGATTATTTAATTAGTTGGTAAATTAGCTTATTAAATGCATTTTATCATCATAGTTTGACTAAATTGATAGATTAATCATGCTACATGGTATATTTATCATAAGCCTGTATATAACATAAGTCTCTCTCTCTCTAAATATATATATATATATACTAGTAGGAAACCCGCGGGATGCGGCGGGAGTAACACTTTTCATTTCGGTACTTATTTCAAATTCGTATAGTATTTGTTGTAGCATCATTGCGGTGGATATACGTTATAAGCGTTACACATGTCTAGTAACTAAAAAGATTTAACATTTAAATTGTAAAGTACTTTAAAAAACATTTGATAAAATAAAGTAACATACAAAAGGAAAAATAAGTATTAATAAACATAAAAGTTGAAAAAATAAAAGCTCAAGTGTGAACTACTTGAATCATGAGATCAATTTAGTCATACAAGTTCCAAGTCTGTATGATCTCATTTATATTGTCTTCCCACCATTCGTTATCAAGAGCGATCACCGGAATTTCTTGTATATCTTCATGTTTGATTATTACATCTTTTGGTGAGGATGAGTTTCCTCCATTTTCTCCTATCTGAAGTGTAATTAAATACGTCTTATTTGTCATTTTCATTAGAAGTGTCTAGATCAATAACTTGACTCCATTTCCATTAAGAGAGCCTTTTGGATCTGTTCCTATTAATTTCATGCATCTGATCCTAAAAATAAATTAAAAATATTTGATACACAAGTTAATAGAAGATGAAATAAATATTGATATTAACTTTTCACTAAAATCACATTGAAGATTAGATTTATAGGGACTGAACATTTCACCATAGCAAATAATCTCAACACTATTATCACCATTATCCTGCAATAAAACACATACAATATACCACATCAAATAGCAGCCATGTTAATATTAAAAAGTAAACATTAATAAATACAACCTTAGACGTTACTTTAGACGCTTGTATGGCTATTGGTTTGTTCATTTCCATATGTTTTTCATCTAAATGAATCTACAAAACCAAGAAGTTAACACTTAAATGATTAAGATATGTATAAAAAGGTATAATTAGTAAAATGAGACGAGTGAAAACCATAAACTAACAAATAACCAACATTAGAAGCTTCAACTTTTGAATTAAGTATCCATGCCTACGTATTTTAGCAAGTGAAATAGGTGTGCATTAGTATGTATTTATAGGATAAACTTTAGTAGGTTAGCACATGGTTTAAATTTTTAAATTCATGATTTTCCCACGTTTTTAAATTAGAAAAATTTGTTAAACTTTAGTAGATTAGCACATGGTTTAAATTTTGAAATTGATGATTTTTCCACCACTTTAAATTATGAAATTTTGTTTATCTTTGACAAAAGTGTAAAAAATTATTGTGTTTTTTGTGAATACCGAATTCAGTGCATTTATCTTTTTTTAAAACTTTGTTAAAAATAACCCTTTCAAATTATGGAGTTTTGTTATTATTAACATAGATGTTCATATCACATGGATATATAATATGCATCATGTGTTTTCTGCCAAATTGTAACTAAAATGAGGTACTAAAGTGTAAAGGTGTTTGAATGACTATTTTACCCTCATTATAGGGTTGTTAAAATGAGGTACACTTTTAGTTAATAGTTACACTTTTCTCCAATCTATTATAAAGTTATAATTCTTTTTTTTAAGTCATATCATAACTTTTAAACTATTATGTTTTTAAAAACATTCAAAACTACCGTTACAACATGCTTATTTTTGTCGACATTTCGATTAGGGATGAGCATACAAGGCCGAATACCGATCCCGTCTCGTCCCGATTCCGATACCGTACCAAACCGATACCGAACCGAGTGGTTTCGAGATCGGTATCGGTACCCATATTTATGGATTTTAGGTTTCGGTATTATCTGTATCGGTACGGGATCGATATGGTATCGGTATTTTGATGTAAAATACCGGTACCGTACCGATACCGAACCGATACCGTACCGTACCGTATGTTTACTTTATAATAGATGTTCATATCACATGGATATATTTTAGTTTTTAATTTAATGTCTATTCAAACTTTATAATATTTTCTCCTAAAATAACGTGTTAGCTATTTTATGTTTACTTCAACATTAATGGAATGTACTTACATCTATTAAAGTTCTAGCTATAAAGCATTTCGTTGTAGGTGAAATTTTAATTCTTTCAATTAATTAATTAATATTTGTTTCTTTTAGTTAAATATGCAAATATAATAATCACTTGTACATAACACATTTCTTTCTTGTATATTTCAATCTACACGTCGATGTTGACTAAGACAAACATCGAAATTAGGGATGAGCTCGGGACGGTATTGGTACCGAACCGATACCGATCCTGACAATACCGATACCGAAAATTCCAAAAAACCAATACCGATACCGATACCGAACGAATGGGCAAAGTTCTTAGATGGTACAGTCCTTGACGGGGCAGTTCTGAATGTTAATGTGGCAAAGTTCAACAGAGATGGTAGTAAGAATATCTCTCGTCATAAGATGGAGACAAACTCGGTGTTCTCCAGGCTGTGGCCTTCGGTGTCTAAACCTGTTAAACCACCGGAGGAGACGGTGCCGGCCACTATGTCCTATCGTGATAGTATTAAACTTAGACCGAGAAGCAATGCCACCC
Source organism: Ambrosia trifida (assembly GCA_028751855.1). Taxonomy (NCBI): domain Eukaryota; kingdom Viridiplantae; phylum Streptophyta; class Magnoliopsida; order Asterales; family Asteraceae; genus Ambrosia; species Ambrosia trifida. Next base: position 11,714,250 of record CM054126.1, on the reverse strand, counting down.
CTCATCCTAACCGTATTGACCTTCCCCCATTGTGTACCAACGTCAAGTCCTTGCTGGCTTTCAAATCCCTGATCGAGGAGGCGAAAGAACTGGTTGTGCTCAAGAAGGTGGAAGAAATTATGAAGGAGAATTTTGACACACCGGTGACTATACGTTACCTAGGTGGTGTTAAAGTTATGATTACGTTTAGCTCTTGTATTGAAGCTGAGGAGTTTCTTATTGATCAGTATGATTGCTGGTCACGCTGGTTTTCCAGATTATACATATGGGAAGGTATACCACCCAATTTTGATCGCATTGCATGGATCAAAATCATCGGTGTCCCGGTTTGTTTATGGGAACGGCATGTTCTAAATAAGATTGGTGAAAGGTGTGGGCGACTTTTTGTTAAGTCGGATGCTTCCTTGGATGATGTGGACGTATCAGAAAATGTCTTAGCGGTGTTTGTGCAGTCCGATAAAAGGGTTGATAAGGAATTTCTCATGTCATGGGAAGGTAACTCCTTATGGTTTGGGTCCAAGAGATCGATGCAGTTTGGAAGCCATCCTTTCAATATACACCGTCGTCAGATGATGGTGTGGACGGAATTCTGGAGTTAAGTTCAGGCGAGGAGAAACGTGAACCGTAGGTGGAAGATGATTAGTCTTTTGGTTCTCCCATGTGCATGGGAAGCTGGAAAGAAAACGATGATAAAAACGGTTCGAGTCCCAAGGCTGATTGTAGCATTGGTATTCCACCTCCCATTGTTACTGTTACTCTGGATAAGAATAATGTTCTTTTGTCCCCTTCTGCTGGGCCCGCAAATTTTAAAAAGGCGGCGACTCCAAGCCTTAGTGGGCCGGGTTTTTTCAATAATATGCAGGCCAATTCTATTGGGCCTAGTTTTATCACCTTGAGAGCAAAAGATAAGAGGAAGACCAGACTAAAAGGGGCCCAGTTATTCAAGACCCCTGACTTAAATAACCCGGTCGAATCAGACCCATTCAACCTGGATGACCTGATAAAAAAGGATGCAGATGAGTATATTCAGTCGAAAATTTTAAGGGGTACTAAAGTTCCTCCAGATTCAGGGATTCCGATTGAAGATCCTTCGGGTATTCCTGTCAACAGTGGAGGCGAAGCCATGGCTGATCAAGTCGAATTGGGTCATAAAGTGGAAGCCACCATGGATTATGGCGAGTGTCTTGGGATTGAGACAAAGGGCTTTTCTAAGCCAGTAAGCAATATGGTTAAGGGGGAATTGGAGAATATTGTGTCAATATGAATTTTTTGACCATTAATTCTAGGGGGTATCCGGCGCGGATAAACCGGGTTGGATTAGAGGGCTGAAAAGGGAGGCAAAAGTGTCGTTTTTGTGTATTTAGGAGACGCATATCTCCTCTGTTCCAGATTCCTTTTGGGGGCGTTTTTGGGACAAATCTCGATTTAATTTTCTTGCTAGTAATGCGGTTGGGAGGTCCGGCGGCCTTATGTTGCTGTGGGATCTGTCTCTTTTCTTGTGCAACACTACATTGGCTGATCAATATTTTGTCCTGGTTTCGGGTGTTCTTGTTGGATCCCAGGAAAAAATTAACATCCTAAACATCCACACTCCTAACGACGTTGTCCTTAGGAGTCGGCTTTGGGATAAAATTGTCGGATTAAATGATCATTATGATGGTATGTGGGTTGCAATGGGAGACCATAATGATGTCAGATCCGAAGATGATAGACTCAATTCAGTCTTTGATCCTAGTAGTGCCGCAAACTTCAACATCTTCATTAGTAGGATGGGATGGCATGAATACCGTATGACGGGAGGCCGATACACTTATATTTCTGATAATGTTGACACCAAATATAGCAAGCTGGATCGCTTTTTTGTTTGTGACGAGTTTTTGAAGAGGTGGCCGAATGCAAAGGTGGATCGCTTTTTTGTTTGGGCTCCAACGGCTGTCGGTGGATCAGGCTGACTCGCTTATTAAACCATTCGATGTTGATGAAGTTTGGGCAGCGATTACAAGTTGCGATGGCAACAAAGCACCGGGCCCCGATGGCTTCCCTCTAAAGTTTTTTAAGAAGTTTTGGCGTCACTTTAAACCTCTTTTCATTGGTGTTATGGAGGAGTTCTTCGTTAATGGGACCATTTCCGCTGGATGTAACTCATCGTTCATTGCTCTCATTCCAAAGCTAGCGGACTCTCACGCTTTGGAAGACTTTAGGCCCATCTCGCTTGTTGGCTCTATATACAAGATCTTGGCGAAAACTCTGATGTCTCGTATTAAAGGTGTTATGTCGAGCATTATCTCCCCTACTCAATCTGCTTTCATGGAGGGGAGAAATATCCTTGATAGCCCTCTTATTGTTAGCGAGGTAGTGACGTGGGCAAAGAAAACAGAAAACGCAGATTCTAATTTTCAAAGTGGACTTCCGAAAAGCTTATGACACTCTTAATTGGAAGTTTTTATTCCGGACTATGGAGTTTATGGGATTTCCGGCTAAATGGATCGAGTGGATTAAAGGGTACCTTCAATCGGGTATGAGTTTTGTTATTGTAAATGGTGCGCCGACTAGTGAATTTGCTATTAAAAGGGGTCTTCGACAAGGCGATCCAATCTCTCCGTTTCTTTTCATTATTGCTATGGAAGTTATCACTATGTTGATGAACCGTGCGGTGGATTTGGGTATGTATCATGGTGTTAGGCTCCCAAACGACGACCCCGTTCTTTCCCACTTGTGTTATGCCGATGACATCATATTTTTTTGGGGAATGGTCAGAATTTAACATAAGGAGCTTGAATCGTTTTCTTCGCTGGATTAGCCTTCTTTCTGGTTTGACTATAAATCAGAGTAAATGCCAACTATTCGGTGTGGGTGTTAGTCCGGAGGAGGTTTCTAGGTGTGCGAAATTTGTTAATTGTAAACCGGGTGCATTCCCTTTTACTTATCTTGGTGTGCCCATTGGCGCCAACATGAAGATACAAAAACATTGACTGCCTATAGTGGATAAATGCGCTAAAAAGTTGTCTTCCTGGAAAGCGCGTCTCCTTTCCCTTACAGGTCGTGTTACTCTTGCCAAAGCAGTCTTGGGGAGCTTAGGTTCCTATTATCTCTCGATTTTTGCCACCCCGAAATGTGTTTTAAAACGACTTGAAGGTATTAAAAGGGACTTCGTTTGGGGATTCTCAAATAGAAGCCGAAAGGTTAGGTGGATAAAGTGGGATAAGTTGAAACATCCTAAACGAAGGGACGGTTTAGGATTGGGCAGTATCTCCGATTTCAATCTCGCCATGCTCACCAAATGGTGGTGGAGATTGAGAAGGGACCCGAATCAATTTTGGGCTAAAGTTGTTATTGCCATTCATGGGAATTCGCTCAAGTCAAAGATCATTTCGGTCAAAGACTCTTACCCAGGTCTTTGGAAGGACATTTGCAAGGTGGACGAGGCTATGGCTGCTGAAGGTATCTGCATTAACGATAATCTTAAGGTGTCGGTGGGAAATGGGGCTTTGGTCAAGTTCTAGAAGGACCGGTGGCTCTCATCGGATCCGTTAAGCAAAGTTTTTCCAGACCTGTTTGCTTTAGCTGCAGATAAAGATGTCGTGGTGGCTGATTCTTTCTCTAAGTTTAATGCGAATCTCACTTGGCATGGTAAATGGAAACGCAAGTTTAGAACAGTGGAGGAATGGCTTTCCTTCGCTAATCTTATGAAAGTGATCAGCGGGTTTTCTTTAAATGGAAATCTGGATAAATGGACCTGGGCCAACGACGACGCTGAGGATTTCTCGGTGAAGAGCATTCGGAAACAATTAGACTCAGCCAGACATAGCAACGATTTGGACCTCTTCGGGTGGTGGGAACCTTGGGTTCCTCCCAAGTGCAATTTGTTTCTTTGGAGGGCTGTGCTTGGAAGAATAGCGGTCAAGACCGGACTACTGAAAAGAGGTATTTTGATTGATTCTCAGCTCTGTGCTCGATGCGGATACTGTATTGAAGATGTTGACCATGCTTTATGGAGTTGTGTTTTGGCCAAGGCTGCTTGGTGGCAGGTTCTCAGGTGGGTTCGAATCCCTTTTCCTTCAGAAGTGACGTCATTTGCTGATTTAATTACTTGGCTCAAAGATTCTCCGGGTTCGAAGGTTTGGAAGAGATTCATTTGTACAGTTGTGTGCGCTACGGTTTGGCATCTCTGGCTCGCTAGGAACTCCAAAATATTCGAAGGCAAAGTCATTCCGGTGGGCAAAGTGGTTGATCTTATCAAGGAAGATTCGTTTCTTTGGATTAACGACCGAGCAAACGTCCCGAGTCCTTCCTGGGAAAACTGGGCAGATTTCAACATAGCGGCTAGTCTGTAGCTTTTTGTTTTGTGGGGTGTTGCCTCTTAGGGCTGTTTCTTTTGTTTCGTTTTGTTTCGTTTTCGTTTTGTATCCCAGCCGCTTGCTGGCTCTTTATATCAATATATAAAGTGTTCTGCCGTTCAAAAAAAAATAAATAAAGTTAGTTGTTGATTTGCTCTTCTAGCTCTTTCTGAAATCGAGAAGACGGGTGGAGGTGGTGGTTTGTGTAGGTGATGGGATTGGGTGGAGAAGATGAAACAGGGAAATTGAAGTAAAGGGCCCCACATACATTCTTAATTATTTTTTGTTTTTATATTTTTTATTAAATAAATATTTTTTGGATGAAAATGGAAAAGAAAAACGTTTGGTGTGTATGGACAAAAATACCCTTGAGTTAACTGAGTATTTTTAACGGAGTTAGAGGGTTAAACTAAAATGACAAAAAATGGAAACCACATAGACACAAATGAGAAAAAAAAAAACATTTGAATGAAAGTGGCATTTTTTGACAAACCTAGTGACTAAATTGGCAATTAACTCTATATATAATTATATGTGTATATTACAGTATATCTGTACATATATATACACACACATTATAGAGACACACACATCGTCTCTCCTTCGTCCTACACCATCATCCTCAACCATATCACCAACGAACCACCACCTGCACTGCACCCTAACTCCCAACTCCTCACACACCCGAAACCCTACCCTAATTTCATAATACAATCATTCACCCATCACCTGTTCACCATAACCACCCACCGTCCACATCGCTGCTACCCACATTTCTCTCCTACCAAAAACCCTACCCCAATTGTGTCGTCTGATTCAACCCACAACCACCACTCTATCAACTTGAACCATCATTCATAACCCATTCCTCTAAAGGAAACCCTATACCTCACCTTTGATTTCACTATTCTCCACGCTACCACAATGAAAACCATAATCCCATTCAATGCAACCATAACACCACCTAACACCGCTGTTGTCCCTAACCAGATCCACCCACCTTTGCCGGACCATAGCCCAAACACCACCGATTTCCAACATCCCAACCATCTAGATCACCTGCTTCTACAACTAACGACATTCCTTTTTTCACCCTTTACAGCACCCAATGATTTACTCAGCTCTGCCGATTTCAGCGATAATAACTTAATAGGTTTCGACACCTGATCTGGAGATGCAGTAGTGGGATGGGATATTGTGGTGGTTGTGGTGTTCTTGAGAGAGGGAGAGGGGGAGGGGGGAGGGAGAGAGAGATGAGAGAGTGGGCTGGTAGTTGGGGTTGTGTTTATTTAAAAAGAAATAAAATTATGTGTATGTATGTGTGTGTGTGTTTTTATGTAAATGTGTGTAAAAAGGAAGAAAAAAAAAGAAATATGTTTATAGACGGAGTTAGACAAGTGGACGAAATATGTGTTTTGGATGAAAATAGCAAAAATAAAAGATAAATGTAAGGTGACAAGAATATCCCTGATTTAACTGAGTTTTATAGACGGAGTTAGACAAGTGGACGAAAATGACAAAAAACAGAAACCTTAGGGACACAGAAGAGAAAAAAAACTATTTGGACTAAAGTGGCAATTTTTCTAAAATCTCAGAGACTAAACTAGCAATTAACACAATTTAATATCACTGTTGAAAGAGTTGGATCAAGTTGTATAGGAGCCGAATACGAGGTTAATTTAAGCTCGAATTGAAGTATATAAATTGAGCTAGCTCAACTAGTACCTTTATGAACTCAAGCTCGAGCTGATATACCAATTTGGTACGGATCACTCATTGAACAACCATAGTTCCAACAAAATAAATTTGTATGTTTAAGCATGATGATTGTTTCTATTTGTTCCATTATATTATATACTTATGTTTGTGATTTATTTGAGTGTTATTTTTATTTAATGAAAGAATAACCATCTTGGCATCTGTATTTTGTTTTTCATAAATGAGAGATCATTAGTTTGTTATTTGATAAAATACTTGTCGTGTCAATCTATAAAAGAATGTATTATAAGGTGTTTATGCAAATTATCATTACCCAATGACTAGATAATTATAATACGTGCGCTAAATATATACAAGAATATCAGGGGGGTCATTCTATATCCATATAACTCTTAGGGGCTGTATTGGTCGTTATGTAAAATCGTAGCACGTGCAGATCCATCCAAGTTATTTAGGTTCACCAACCCACGTTTATCCGTTCTTTGACTTTCTATTTTGTATTTAATAGAAAGTTAAAAAGTAGTTGCTTCACCAACTTTAATAATAGCATGTGATATTTCATTTTATATTGAGTTAATAGTAGATGAGTTGGTTTGGAGCCGATATTCGCTTTTGAGATTAAAGACTTATTAGAAATATATAAGACGGTTAAGGGAGATAAAATGAGAAGAAAGATAGTGCATGGAGTTATTATGGTCATGATTTGGTGCTTATGGAAATCAAGAAATGATATGGTTTTCAATGGAAAGAATTCGAGTGTTCGGGATATAGTGGCGAGCATAAAGTCGTTGGTGTTTTTATGGTTAAAGAATCGTTCTAAGTGTAATAGGATAGAGTGGAAAGACTGGTGTAGATCCCCTTTGTATGTGATGTAATTGTGGCTTGTGCCGTCGGTCCTTGTTTTGAGGACCGGTTTGGCGTTTTTTGAATGAAAGTTTATTTTCAAAAAAAAAAAGTGTGTTAATTATCAAAACCGTCTCTGTAGTTTGGGGCAATATGTCACTCCAGTTTAAACTTTTAAAAACTGCTTGAACAGTCTTTGACTTTTGAAGAAATAAACCAAAACAGTTCAAAGACTTAACTCAGTTAACTTTTTAACATTAAGTCAGAGGCAAAATTATCTTCTCCCCCATCTAACTTTTGTCCATTCTCTCTCTCTCTCTCTCTCTCTCTCTCTATATATATATATATATATATATATATATATATATATATCATGGAGTCTCTCTCTGTCATCTCTCTTCTTCCCCATTTCCCTTTAACTACTAATCGTCAAGAATGGATACAAGCATCAAAATTGACCCGTTTAACTGCAAAAACCTACTTTTTGAAGATTTTGCGTAACGAAGATGAAAGTGCTTTGTCATAAACTATGTTAAAGCCCTTACGGAAGTCCTCGTCGGCAACTGGCATATTGAAAGGATTACACAACGATACAGCATCAGAAATGCGGCAACTTGCTGATTCTTGTAATGATATGTGGAATCAAATCATTGGTAGACAATCAAAAATCTTTTTATTGTCATCATTCCTTAACCAAGTGGAGATGATAATAATAGTATTAACTGAGCTAAATACCTAACAAGAATGTTTACTCCAAGAGACCAACCAGTAGCATACAAATTTGCATCTGCGTAACGACTAGAAACATGATCTACCACTTCACTAATATCCCCATGAACAAATGTTGAATAGAATATCCTAATCATAACCCTAATAGGATTTGTTGGGTGATTGGGTTTTCTGAATTTGAGGATTTTATTAGGGTTATGATTAAGGGAAATGGGGAAGAAGAGAGATGATGGAGAATGACTCACTGATATATATATATATATATATATATATATATATATATATATAGGGGATGGATATTATGAAAACCCACTCTTAAAGTGGAAACCATGAAAACTCCATCCTAGTCATTCATTCCCTGTGATCAATGAATGATATTAAATTGAAGACTTTTGGGTTTGAAATAATAATATTATAATACAACTGAAGAAACAAATAGTCTCACCACCGGTTAGGGATAATGAGATTATAAGTTGCTACAGAGTTGATCCTTCACTAACAGCTACGGCTTGGGGATACCTGCAAATAAGAGTGAAAGTATGGGTGTGGAGACGACTACTCGAAGTAGTTGTTTATGACAAAAACGGGGTGAATGGGGATACTATCTAGTATGATAGCTCTCCAGGTCAGTAGAAAGTGTCCTCTCCAATTGGGGATGTGATCCCTTTTATAGGAGAGTCCGTATGCCACCATTACCCAAGTCCTAACCATGGTTAGGTTGTCTCCATCACCCTTAATTATGTTAATAAGGTGATATATGGAAAGCTAGATTAAAGGAAACAGTGGAATCGAATACCGCCTTAACTGGTATAGTTACGTGATTCATGCATGGCTATTGACCATGCATGATATTCGCCTTGACCGGTCCTTGACTGTTGACTGTGTATTTAATGAGCTTTGACCAAATCCTGCGCATGGCTTTCTTCCGCGCGCCAGCGTTGTTCCGGGTTTGGGTATGCGGAATGGGCTATTCAGTACCCAATCCCATTAAGTCCCCCCAGTCCAGTGTGTCTCTCATCTTAGATGTGAGGGATGCTGGACTAATTTGTAATGGGTTACTTCCTTTGGTCTTTCTTCTGCGTACCGACTTTGCGTTACGTGCTGATGTGAGCATTATGCGGAGAACGGGTTTGAATTTTACGTCGTTTTTCCGCATTAGTGGGACACGTCAGTTTGCATGTGTGGACAGATGTCATTTCCCCCTTGTGTTTGAAAATTTGTGGACCATATGGCGAGTGGTATTGACATGACCTCTGTCAATTGGGACGTGTGCAGAGACGTGTGACCGGCGGTTGTCAGGCGAGTGGGCGCGTGAGGCGCGTGTGACGTCGGTTTGTTTTCCATTGCACACGTGCCATCCTTTCATTGGACTCACCTCCGAAAAGCTTGTCCATGACGTCAGGCACATTAATTGCAAAGCCTATATATTAAATTTTGAATGTGGCTTCTTCCATTTCAACTGTTTCAAGTTTTTTGAATTTCTTTCTCTGCAACGTCTCTTTCTTCACAAAATTACCTTTTCCTTCAACTATGTCGCAAGATTCCCAAGATGTGCAAGAGTCGAGTAAAACCTCTGACACTGTGAAAGATCTGGGGAAGGAATCATCAAAGAGCATAGAAGCCACCACTATTAAGTGGGATGAAGACTCGTATTTGGGTTTTATTGACCGGTACGGCATATTGCCGGAATGGGAGCCTGAACTTCCTGCTGAAGGAAAAACTGCTTTAAAGGCTCCTCCTGGTAAAATTACCTTGTATGCTGTCACACCCTCAAAATCCACTTGCGGAGTTTTACCGCGAGGCGCATGACAAACCAGGATCCAAACCAACGATCACAATAAACAAGTCTAAATGAATATAAATGCAATTTCAAAACATAGTTTAAAAATCCCGTTTACAGCGGAAGCTTATTCAAAACATTATCCAAAATAATAAACCAATGTTCAATGTTGTAAGACCATGCAACCCTAACATAGACGCCGTGCAGACGCGTGCGCCCTAGTCCAGTCGTGCTACCTTAGCGACCTGAGAAAACATGTAAAAGTTTACGTCAGCACAAAAATGCTGGTGAGTTTACAGGTTTTGTATCCAAGTACCAAGTCCACCTGTCCATACTATAACAAATAGAAAACCAGTATACGCTAGCTAGGCGTACGTTTTGTTACTACCACGATTGGAAAACCATTACTAACGCGAATACCAAAAGTATGCCCGATGTAGTTCCTGTTGTTCCTGTTGTTCCTGTTTGAGACAATATGCACCCGCCGACCCTCCAAGTCGACGAGCGGGGTTGGTCACTCCCAATAGCGCTATTCACATTTCCCCGTTGTGCAAACCCGCACATTCATGGTTCCCCCCGGGACTTCCAAAGATCGTGTAGTACACAATAGAAACCCATAGTATGACAGTAGTTACCAAATAACCGTTTTAACACATGTTTTCTCCCCCGAAAGTATAAAACCAGTTTAAAAGAGGGGCCGTAAACTCACCTTAAGTTGCGTTACTCCTTAACCCGAGTAAACCCAGCTGCTATGCTAGTCCCGTAAGCGGCGACCTAACATACGACAGTTACAAGTACTTAGACTAATAACCCGCAGGTTAATTAGTCCCTAGATGTCCAGACCATAACCAAGTTCGTTTGAAAACACCGTGACTGTTTAACCGACCCAAAGTACAAGACTCGACATCCCATTGGTGACCCGAGACTCCCCGTGTTATGTTTACGCTCTAAAACATACAATACGCGATTACACTTAACATACGTTAACGTACAACAAGTTATAGCACATAGTTCACGTATCACCGAATTACATCCAAACATATGTTACCAAGTTACCATATATGTTACGAGGTTCCTAGCATGTTACTACATGTCCAATCGGGTCTCGGAATGCTAATCTACACTTACAATAGTAGTACACGTGATTAGGAAACGTAAACTAGCAATTAGGACTGATTGCGTATAAGTTCGTGTGATTAGGGCTGATTGCATATAAGTTCATGTGATTAGGGCTGATTGCATGTAAGTTCACGTGATCAGGGCTGATTGCATGTAAGTTCACGTGATCAGGGCTGATTGCATGTAAACTCACGCGATTTGGACTGATCGCATGTAAACTCATGCGATTTGGGGCTAATCGCATGTAAACTCATGCGATTAGGCCCTGATTGCATGTAAAAGTGGCGATTAGGAATCCTAATCGCCTGTAACCTTGCTGTTCCAGTTTTTCGCGCGTTTAACGCTCCAAATCAGATCCAGAACGTGTGTAACTACCCAATATCATCCCAAACACTATCCTAAACATGTTTCAACCAAAATCCCTCGTATAATCAGTCCTGCATGCAACCAAGTAATCCAAACATATACACATAGCATGCAATCATCATACTAACATGCATAACAATAACCCTAATAATCAATTAATCAGATTTCTATCATCATACTATCAATATCAATTCTGATCTAACCAAATAACATATCAATCAATCATCATGAATCATAAAAATCCTAGCTTTCTAATCATACACACCCACAACGCATGTATATTAGTTATAATCCGATTAACAATCCTTATTTATGATTTTCAGAAAGCTTTTTCGTTTAAGAACAGGTCTGGACCATTAGGGATTGATTAAAAACGTTTACAAAGTGTTATGGATGAGAATCAAACCTTAGGATTATGAAAGAATGATGGTTAGACCTTGAAACCTTGTGTTTTTGATCAAAATCGCCTTCCAGAGGTTGTTTATGTGTTTGGGGCGGTTATGGGACGACTAGGGTTGATATTAGGAAGTTTAGGAGGTTAAGCATTGTATTTATAGGCGTTTCTAGTCGTCCAGCACGTAACATGCGATTATGCAGCTTTACACGCGATCAGGGAGCCTAATCGCGTATAAGTTCATGCGATCGGGGCCTAATCGCATGAACAGTCATGCGATCAGTACCCTGATCGCCCCATATGGTTCCCAGTCGCCCCACATATAGGCGATTGGCTATCCTGATCGCCTATATGTGCCTGTTTCGTGTGTTTTGCGCGTTAAACCCCGTTTTAACATATGTTAACACATATTAATGTACCGACAAGTCACATAATGATTGTAAACACATAACACAAGTAAATACACATATTTACACTCGTTCACCAATTCCCGGGACTCGAGACTCGTATGTTCCGTATGCCCTGACGATCCTACCGATCGTCACTGTTTGTACACTTGGTTAAGGACCGACATCTAATGAACCTCTAGACCAACGTCCAATGATCCTCTAGACTAAACCAATAGTTCCCGAACTATAACCCGACTTAACTAACCCAGTTAAGTACAATATACGCGTGACTCGCTAAGGTAGACTTTCATCTAGACAACGTTGTTAACCAGAATTTGTCGGGTGTCACATCATCCCCACGTTAAAAGAATTTTCGTCCCGAAAATTGCACAAGTACAGAAAGAACAAATGAAATAACGACGGAAACAAGCAAAAGATAGAAACCAAAAGAGAGATTTACCCGAGTTGTCACATCATCCCCACGTTAAAAGGAATCTCGACCCGAGATTCATTCAGCTGCCGAAGAGACATGTCTCGACTCGAATGCTTCCTTAGGAAAGAGATGAGGATACTTAGACTTCATCTGATCCTCTCGTTCCCACGTATATTCCGGTCCCCGGTTCGAGTTCCACCGAACCTTAACGATACGAATCTTGCTGTGACGCAGGCTACGAATTTTGTAATCAAGGATCTCCACAGGTTCTTCCACAATCCGAAGACGATCATCAACCTTGATCTCTTCTAGTGGAACGATGAGAGACTCGTCAGCCAGACACTTCTTCAAGTTTGACACGTGAAAGACGTTATGTACGTTACCGAGCTCCGTCGGTAGATCAAGTCGATATGCCACCGGCCCAATCCGTTCCAGGATCGTAAATGGGCCGACATATCGCGGATTGAGTTTGCCACGCTTCCCAAAGCGTATGACGCCTTTCCACGGTGAGACTTTTAGAAGTACCTTGTCATTGACTTGGAACTCCAGTGGTTTGCGACGCTGATCAGCATAACTCTTTTGCCGGTCCCGTGCCGCCGCCAACCGATTTCGAATCTGTACGATCTTTTCCGAAGTTTCGTACACTAGTTCAGGCCCAGTGAGTTGACTCTCACCCACTTCAGCCCAACAAAGAGGAGAACGACATTTCCGTCCGTACAGTGCCTCGAACGGAGCAGCCTTGATGCTCGTGTGATAACTGTTATTGTACGAGAATTCTACCAACGGTAGATGAGCTTCCCAACCCTTTCCAAAATCGATCACACATGCCCGCAGCATGTCTTCTAAAGTTTGAATCGTACGCTCACTCTGACCGTCAGTCTGTGGATGGTAAGCCGTACTCATGTCTAGTTGGGTACCCAAAGCCTTGTGCAAAGACTTCCAGAAGTGAGAAGTAAAATGGGAGTCACGATCCGAGATAATAGAAACTGGTACCCCGTGCTTAGAAACAACTTCTTTCAAGTAAAGACGAGCCAAACGATCCATAGTGTCGGTCTCCTTAATAGCAAGAAAATGAGCTGATTTCGTCAACCGATCGACAATCACCCATATCTTGTCATTCCCGCTTGGTGATTTTGGAAGTTGTGTGACAAAATCCATAGTAATCCGTTCCCATTTCCATTCCGGAATTTCAGGTTGTTGCAAGAGACCCGACGGTTTCTGGTATTCCACCTTGACCTTAGCACAGGTCAAGCATTTGCTCACGTATGAGGCTATGTCCGACCTCATGTTTGGCCACCAGTAAAGCACCTTCAGATCTTGGTACATCTTATCCGAACCAGGATGAATAGAATACCGGGACTTATGAGCCTCATCAAGGACAAGCTCCCGTAGTCCCCCGAATAAAGGAACCCATATGCGTTCTGCGAAGTAGTGCAGGCCATCAGGCCTTCGCTCTAGGTGCTTGTCGGCACCGTGCATAGTTTCAGCTTTAAGGTTTTCCTCCTTCAAAGCTTCTAACTGGGCAGAACGGAGTTGATCAGATAACGACGAATGGATAGTGAGTTGCAACGCCCGAACACGACGAGGTTTAGTAGATTCCTTCCTGCTCAAGGCGTCTGCTACAACATTCGCCCTGCCAGGATGGTACTTAATAGCACAATCATAGTCGTTCAAAAGTTCAATCCAGCGACGCTGCCGTATGTTCAAGTGTTGTTGGTCGAAAATGTGTTGGAGACTCTTGTGATCGGTGTAGATGGTGCATTTGGTACCGTACAAGTAATGTCTCCAAATTTTCAACGCGAATACCACGGCACCCAACTCCAAGTCATGAGTTGTGTAGTTCTTCTCGTGCACTTTGAGTTGACGAGAAGCATACGCAATCACTTTCTCGCGTTACATCAACACGCAACCGAGTCCATGAATGGAAGCGTCACAGTAAACAACAAAATCATCAGGACCCTCAGGTAAAGACAAAATAGGAGCAGAACACAGTTTAGACTTCAGTTCTTCAAACGCGGACTCTTGTGATTCACCCCAGTCGAACTTCCTATCCTTCTGAGTGAGAGTGGTGAGGGGTTGAGCAATCTTCGAGAACCCCTGAATGAAACGACGATAGTAGCCCGCAAGGCCTAGGAATTGCCGCACCTCAGTTGGCGTCTTTGGTGCTCCCCAGTCCTTGATCGCTTCGATCTTAGTTGGATCGACATGAATCCCTAGTTCATTGACCACATGTCCTAGGAATTGAACTTCGCGTAACCAAAAGTCACACTTTGAGAACTTGGCGTAAAGTTGTTCTCGTTGCAAGAGTTCCAAAACTAACCGCAGATGTTCCCCGTGTTCGGTCTCGTTCTTGGAGTAGATCAGAATATCATCAATAAACACAATGACGAACTTGTCCAAATATGGTTTACAGACGCGGTTCATCAAGTCCATGAAAACCGCCGGTGCGTTCGTGAGACCGAAAGGCATGACCAAGAATTCGAAATGGCCATAACGTGTTCGAAAAGCAGTCTTTGCAACGTCAGCCTCCCTGACGCGCAGCTGGTGATAACCGGACCTCAAATCGATCTTGGAATAATAACTAGAACCCTGAAGCTGGTCGAATAGATCATCAATACGTGGAAGAGGATAACGGTTCTTGATGGTCAATTTGTTCAGTTCTCTGTAGTCTACGCACAATTCGAAACTCCCGTCCTTCTTCTTAACAAATAAAATCGGGGCTCCCCAAGGGGAAGAACTTGGCCGGATGAAACCCTTGTCCAAGAGTTCCTGCAACTGACTAGACAATTCCTGCATCTCGGGAGGTGCAAGACGGTAGGGGGCCCGAGCAATAGGAGCAGCCCCTGGTACCAGATCAATACCGAACTCGACTTGACGATGAGGAGGAAGACCAGATAAATCATCGGGAAAAACATCAGGAAACTCGCGTACCACCGGAATATCGTCGATCTTCTTCTCATCACTAGTGGAAACAGATAAAAGTGCCAAAACAGCTGGGTAACCCTTTCGAAGACACTTAAGGGCTTTCATGCTAGAGATGATGTTTAGCGGAACACCACCCTTGATACCGTACACAGAAAGAAATTCTCCATCAGGGAGAGGAATCTGAATAACCTTATCGTAACAGACAATCTCCGCGCGATACAAAGATAACCAATCCATTCCTACCACAACGTCAAAACTACCCAAAGGTACCGGCATAAGGTCGATGGGGAACGATAAACCCGACAACTCTAACTGACACTCCCGAAGGACACTAGTAGCTTCAATCGTTTTACCGTCAGCCAACTCAATAATATACTTGGTCTCTAATGGTACAGGTACTACATCTAGCAGTCGACTAACATCCATGGATACAAAACTCTTGTCGGCACCAGAATCAAACAACACGCTAACAGAATGATTATTGAGAAGAAACGTACCGGTGACTGTATCAGGGTCCTGTCTAGCCTCAGCGGCTCCAATGACGAAGGCACGTGCATTTCTGCCGCCGCCCCCGTTGTTCCCATTCCCGTTGTTTCCACCCTGTTTCAGTTTTGGGTAATCCTTCTTGTAATGCCCAGTGTCACCACAGTTGTAGCATCCCTGTTTCCCTGTAGTCCCCTGAGTAGTCGGAGCTGAGCTGTTAGTCGGAGCCTGAGTCGATGGAAGTGTAGCCCGACAATCCTTAGCATAGTGGCCTGTTCGCTGGCAGCGGTGACAACGGTTATTGTCGCAGTTCCCTTGGTGATGGCGTCCACACTTGTTGCATTTGGGTAGTTTTCCCGCATAACCACCCTGCTTGTTACCCGAAGAAGATGAACCCCCATTATCAAACCTTTTTCCCTGCTGTGCAGACCCAGATCCTTTCCCGTCACTTTCCCACTTGCGTTTGTTGCTCTCTGGGGCCTTAACAGTTGAACCCTTCGCAGGCAAAAATCCCCTCATTCACTTTTAAGTTGGTCATCCTATGGGCCGATCGAACTACCTCCGCATAAGTAGGATGATTTCCAGCAGCCACTAACCCTGCGATTTCCGGTACTAACCCTGATACATAGTGTTCAATCTTACGATACTCTGGCACGTGCAGATCGGGACATAGCACTGCCAATTCATTCCTCCTCACGGTATACTTCTCGATTTCCG
Organism: Ambrosia trifida; assembly: GCA_028751855.1. Taxonomy (NCBI): domain Eukaryota; kingdom Viridiplantae; phylum Streptophyta; class Magnoliopsida; order Asterales; family Asteraceae; genus Ambrosia; species Ambrosia trifida. The sequence continues at coordinate 11,698,016 of CM054126.1, read as the reverse complement.
ACCCAGTCATCTTGAGGTTCCACACCTCATGCTCCAGCTTCTGTACCTCTTCCCTCGGGCAATACTCCCCCTTCAGCAACTGCACAAAGTTCTCCCATGGCATAGCATATGCCTCCCCAATACCCATGTTCTGGGTGATACCATTCCACCAAGTCAATGCCACGTCCTGAAACAACGCAGCAGAATACTTCACCCGATCTTCTGGGAGACAGTTACACATCAGAAATACCGACTCCACTTTCTCCAACCACCTAAGCAAACTGACCGCACCCTCAGTGCCAGAGAATTCCTGGGGCTTGCAGTCCCGGAACATCTTGTAGGTGCACATGGGTGGGGGTGGGTCAACAGGACCACCTGAAATGAAACGTATGAGAAATTACGAATAACGCAAACAAGGTTCACCAATGAGGCAAGGAAAACGGATAAATCAACTTACCACCACCGTTGTGCCCTAACTGAAAGGCAGCCTGGAGCAAGTTGTTCAGATCAGCCTGCGATAGGTTAATACCTCCACCACGACCACCAGCACCACCGCGACCACCACCACGTCCACCATTGCGACCACCTCCACGTCCTCCACGCACTCCAGACATGATTCTGGCAGAGAGAACGAGAAAAATTTAGTTTCGCAGTTAAAGATAACCACTAATGTTCACAAGATCAAAGCCAGATCCAATCCAGGACTATCCCCTCAAACCCAGAGCTCACTAGGGCTTCCATGCATTTCGTTTTATGATTTTGTGTGCACCCAAAATGATAAAACGCTCTACATGGTCCTCCAAGTGTTCTCCTAGTTCAAAGTTCAAATCACCGAACATAGACTCTTAGCTATACGCCGTAATACTACGGTAGTTCATGACAAGTGTTTCTATTGGAGTGCGAAAGGGAGTTGTCCGAGCCTTGGACAAATCTCAAGAGCACACGAGTTACTCCAATAGACTACACTGCCTAGATAACAAGTAACCCAACCTAAGATAGAACGGATGATGTAACGTAGAAAGACCAATGATTTAGAGACACCCCGACAGGACCATACGTAAACCACTATAACGTTTAGTACCATGTGATCGTCTAGTGTGTGCGACTCGGCTATAGACTAGACTCTACATGCAGTCCTAGTTCACTATAACCATTGGCTCTGATACCAATCTGTCACACCCTCAAAATCCACTTGCGGAGTTTTACCGCGAGGCGCATGACAAACCAGGATCCAAACCAACGATCACAATAAACAAGTCTAAATGAATATAAATGCAATTTCAAAACATAGTTTAAAAATCCCGTTTACAGCGGAAGCTTATTCAAAACATTATCCAAAATAATAAACCAATGTTCAATGTTGTAAGACCATGCAACCCTAACATAGACGCCGTGCAGACGCGTGCGCCCTAGTCCAGTCGTGCTACCTTAGCGACCTGAGAAAACATGTAAAAGTTTACGTCAGCACAAAAATGCTGGTGAGTTTACAGGTTTTGTATCCAAGTACCAAGTCCACCTGTCCATACTATAACAAATAGAAAACCAGTATACGCTAGCTAGGCGTACGTTTTGTTACTACCACGATTGGAAAACCATTACTAACGCGAATACCAAAAGTATGCCCGATGTAGTTCCTGTTGTTCCTGTTGTTCCTGTTTGAGACAATATGCACCCGCCGACCCTCCAAGTCGACGAGCGGGGTTGGTCACTCCCAATAGCGCTATTCACATTTCCCCGTTGTGCAAACCCGCACATTCATGGTTCCCCCCGGGACTTCCAAAGATCGTGTAGTACACAATAGAAACCCATAGTATGACAGTAGTTACCAAATAATCGTTTTAACACATGTTTTCTCCCCCGAAAGTATAAAACCAGTTTAAAAGAGGGGCCGTAAACTCACCTTAAGTTGCGTTACTCCTTAACCCGAGTAAACCCAGCTGCTATGCTAGTCCCGTAAGCGGCGACCTAACATACGACAGTTACAAGTACTTAGACTAATAACCCGCAGGTTAATTAGTCCCTAGATGTCCAGACCATAACCAAGTTCGTTTGAAAACACCGTGACTTTTTAACCGACCCAAAGTACAAGACTCGACATCCCATTGGTGACCCGAGACTCCCCGTGTTATGTTTACGCTCTAAAACATACAATACGCGATTACACTTAACATACGTTAACGTACAACAAGTTATAGCACATAGTTCACGTATCACCGAATTACATCCAAACATATGTTACCAAGTTACCATATATGTTACGAGGTTCCTAGCATGTTACTACATGTCCAATCGGGTCTCGGAATGCTAATCTACACTTACAATAGTAGTACACGTGATTAGGAAACGTAAACTAGCAATTAGGACTGATTGCGTATAAGTTCGTGTGATTAGGGCTGATTGCATATAAGTTCATGTGATTAGGGCTGATTGCATGTAAGTTCACGTGATCAGGGCTGATTGCATGTAAGTTCACGTGATCAGGGCTGATTGCATGTAAACTCACGCGATTTGGACTGATCGCATGTAAACTCATGCGATTTGGGGCTAATCGCATGTAAACTCATGCGATTAGGCCCTGATTGCATGTAAAAGTGGCGATTAGGAATCCTAATCGCCTGTAACCTTGCTGTTCCAGTTTTTCGCGCGTTTAACGCTCCAAATCAGATCCAGAACGTGTGTAACTACCCAATATCATCCCAAACACTATCCTAAACATGTTTCAACCAAAATCCCTCGTTTAACCTCGTATAATCAGTCCTGCATGCAACCAAGTAATCCAAACATATACACATAGCATGCAATCATCATACTAACATGCATAACAATAACCCTAATAATCAATTAATCAGATTTCTATCATCATACTATCAATATCAATTCTGATCTAACCAAATAACATATCAATCAATCATCATGAATCATAAAAATCCTAGCTTTCTAATCATACACACCCACAACGCATGTATATTAGTTATAATCCGATTAACAATCCTTATTTATGATTTTCAGAAAGCTTTTTCGTTTAAGAACAGGTCTGGACCATTAGGGATTGATTAAAAACGTTTACAAAGTGTTATGGATGAGAATCAAACCTTAGGATTATGAAAGAATGATGGTTAGACCTTGAAACCTTGTGTTTTTGATCAAAATCGCCTTCCAGAGGTTGTTTATGTGTTTGGGGCGGTTATGGGACGACTAGGGTTGATATTAGGAAGTTTAGGAGGTTAAGCATTGTATTTATAGGCGTTTCTAGTCGTCCAGCACGTAACATGCGATTATGCAGCTTTACACGCGATCAGGGAGCCTAATCGCGTATAAGTTCATGCGATCGGGGCCTAATCGCATGAACAGTCATGCGATCAGTACCCTGATCGCCCCATATGGTTCCCAGTCGCCCCACATATAGGCGATTGGCTATCCTGATCGCCTATATGTGCCTGTTTCGTGTGTTTTGCGCGTTAAACCCCGTTTTAACATATGTTAACACATATTAATGTACCGACAAGTCACATAATGATTGTAAACACATAACACAAGTAAATACACATATTTACACTCGTTCACCAATTCCCGGGACTCGAGACTCGTATGTTCCGTATGCCCTGACGATCCTACCGATCGTCACTGTTTGTACACTTGGTTAAGGACCGACATCTAATGAACCTCTAGACCAACGTCCAATGATCCTCTAGACTAAACCAATAGTTCCCGAACTATAACCCGACTTAACTAACCCAGTTAAGTACAATATACGCGTGACTCGCTAAGGTAGACTTTCATCTAGACAACGTTGTTAACCAGAATTTGTCGGGTGTCACATATGCTGCTGCTTTCACTAAATGCTGTTTTCGGTTGCCAGCCTCCAAATTTGTGGTGGATGTGTTACTGAAATATGGAGTGCATCCTACACAATTGACTCTTTATGGTTGGTGTCGGATCCTACATTTTGAAGCCACATGTCGTTCACTGGAGATTGAGCCCACGTGGGAAAGATTAAATGTCTTTTATGTCCTTGAAGCAGCCCGTGGCGGAAGTGGCTGGTTTAGCTTGGGCATTCGCCGGAAAGTGAAACAGCTTGTTTCGGAGAAAGTGAAGTCCATGTATGAATGGAAAGACAAGTTCTTCTATATCAAACATGGCGTTATTCCTGCACCCTTTCAATGGATGGTTCTTGGTTTGAGAGAGAAGATTGCTGAATTCCCCCCTATGGTGGGTTATAAAGATCAGGGTTGGTACAAAACACTCTGTGATCATGCTACTCCCCTGATGATGGATGAATGTCCTGAGAGTGTTTTGAACTTGTTGGGGATTAGCCTTATCTGCCCTGAGGGTCAGGACCCGAATCCTTCAAAAGGTATATGGGTTATATTTGTATTTTGTCTTATGGATATACTTTGTGTTATTCCTCACATGTTTCTTTATATATCCAGATGTCTCTTTGTTTCAATTGTTTGCTAAGCGCGGTGAAGCGAACGTGCCGTATGCTCCGGTTGTTGCCGGTGTTCCGCGCTTGTCTGAGAGAACCAGTGGGAATTTTTTGCATCCCAATTTTGTAGATCCTCCAAAGCAGTATGTTCGAACAGGTTTGTCGTTTCTTATCCACTTTTTTGTGTTTATTTTTTGTTTTATGTATGCGAAGGAAGCGCACTTGGTACGCGTTCTGCGTACTGATTCAGCGCGTTCTTCGTGTTAGGTGCGGGTATACAACTCCGCAGGAAAGTTCATGACGATGTTGAGGAAGTTACTTCGGAGCGCAAGGAGTCTTTTGGTTAGTCTTCATAATTTCATAACTCATTTCTTACGCATGTGTTAACTTGATACAGATGTGGTTACCGCGCCAGGCACAAATACTTCTAGGAAGCGTGCTGTGGCTAGTAAGAGGACCAAACCACCCGCCGCGCCTATCATTGTTGAAGAGGTTGATGAAGACTTGACTGAGTCTGATACGGAACTGGAGCACAAGCGCGCCAGGCGGTCTTCTCCTATCCGAGAATCAGGTGGTGTTGCTGAGGGTCTACATCAGCAGAGGGTTGCTGAGCTGGATCAGAAACAAGTGCAAGTTCCGCAATCCTCACTTGCGGGTCTGGATGTTACTTCACCCGGACCCATTTCCGCGGTTCCAGTGAATGTATTCAAACCACTGACGTGGCCGTCTACGGACAAGTTGGATATCCCAGTAAAGCCTCCACCTGTGCGCGAGAACTTGCCCATGAAAACTCTAAGGCATTTGTCTGGTACACATGTTTTTCTTACCTCTTTACCGCGTTTGTGATAAATGTGTTGAAGTATTGTGAGCAGCATTTTATGTAGGGCAACATCCTTTTGCAGAGTCTCGGAAGAAGCACTCCTATCTGTTGAAGGAAGTATCTACATCTGCCCAACCAACTGACGTGACCGAGCAAGTGATGCCGGTTATTGCTGAAACAACGGTTGGTGAGAAGTTGTGTTCTCAAACTACTCCTATCCCGGAGGACCTGGATGTTCAAGTGGAGAAGGAAGTGATGCAGCAAGAAGGATCTGTTCAAGCTGAGTTAGTGACTGATGTTGAGAAAGATGCTGGGAAGCTGGTGGATGAATCTGTAACACCAAATTTGGAGACCGGTTATCTTGGTTTGACGGAGCAAGCACATGAGCCGAGCTCGTTTCAAGGATTTGAAGCAGCACTTGATAGTCAGAAGGTCGATGAACTTGTAACTGAGAATCCATCCAACTTCCAGCGCACAGTTGTTGATTCCACTATTGTTTATACTGACATCTCCTCCGGTGGTGGTAGTAGTTCTGGTCATCGGCGAAGAACATTTTCCTTTCGCCCTTCTGATTCGTCTAGGCCATATCAGCCGCGCTGGGATATCATGGACACTACTCGCTTCACAAATGCGCTTGATGCGCAAGAGTTTGTTATGATGTCCGTTCCTCCTGCGGAGCGTGATTATCAGGATAGCGTTGACCGTCGCTCCTTATTTATTGATATGGCCATGAATCTTTCTCTTGGTGTCAGCGGTCTTGGATCCCTTATCAGGCGTGAAAATGAGTTCCAAAGGGATTACCAGAATTTAAGGGATTCTGAGGCTGCGCTTTTGGGGCGGGAAGAGGAGTTCCAGCGTGCTCGTCATGACGTACGTGCTGAGATTGAGCATCACCAGAAAGTTGCTCGTGATGCCATTGAAGAGTTGGAGAGAGTAAAGAAGGAGAAGGCTGATGCGTCTCATGCTTGGTCAGTAGCTTGCAAGAGGACGAACATTGAGACTGAACAGCTGCGGTCCTCCATTAAAGACTTGAAACTTGAGAATTCTAATTTGAAGAAAGAGATGGAGCAGACTCAAGCAGCGTTCGAAGGGAAGCAAACTGAGCTTGCTGATATCATTCAAAAATACAACTCTCAACATGATGAGCTTATTCGCGCAACTGCTTCTTTGTCTGACGCGGAAGCCAAAATGGAGAAATTGACTTCGGAGAACGCCCAGATCCAGGGAGAGAAAGCCTTGGCGGAATCCTCATGTACGCAGGCTAAAGTGGAGTTGGACAAAGTGCAGGCTTTGTTTCAGGAAGCCACTGATCTAGCCATTGCTGCCAACGAGAGGATTGCCTGGTTGATGGGCGATGGAGTTGCTGGGGTACGTCAAAAACTCTTCTATCTTTTTTACTTTAAAGTGTGTTTTATATGCTGATTATTATTTTGCGCAGGTATTCAAGCGTGTCTGGAACGATCCTGCGCTGACGGAAGTGATTGCGCGCATCTCAAGTTCATCCGTGAAGCAGGGCATTAAGATTGGTTTCTCCGAAGGCTTCAATCACTGTGCTGAGGGCAAAGAAAAAGAATCCGGTCCCTATGAGAGTGAGGCATATGATGATGAGCTGCTCAAAGCCTATGACGACTACGAGCACCTGAAGTTCGAAGTCTTTGACTTGTTGGAGGCCTGCGCGAAGACTGATGATCCTGCTGGGGAACTGCGCAACTATTTTATCAAGTCTGATCGCCTCGGTGCGGAGCTCGCTGAGAAGGCGCAGACGGAAGAGAAGGGTAAAACTGTAGCCACTGATGCGGAAGCCGGAACATCCTCCAATGCTGAAGGGAAACGCGCAGAGGGCGCTGGGAGTGATGATATCTCCCAATATTTGAACCTTTAGTTTATTTTTTATGTATGATGAACACTATTGATGTATCATGGTTGCATGTCTTTTGTTCAACACTTTGATTTTCATGTATGCTAAACAGTGCAACTCCCTTTATCTTTATTTTCCACGTGTGCATGGTGATCATTAGGTGATGTCATCTGATGTGCTTCTGACGCAGGTGACTGTCAGTCTGCCCTTGACGTAACTGTTATGACGGCGGTGACAGGGTGCCTGTCAGTCTTCCCTAGGGTACTCGAGTGGATTACCATTAATGGTAATTAATGATGGTAATCTCTCTCCTCTATATATAGTAAGTACAGTCATCAGAATAGTTTATACCTTTAAAAATTTTCACCACTTTCTCTGAAAAAATGGCGTCCAAAACTTCAAGCAATATTCTAAATGCCAAGGAGATTTTGGCAGTGCAGGGTATTACCCTCTTGTCCTGTTATCCTGATCATGATTGTACTTCCACTGAAGCCCTTGATCGTTTGGCAGCACATTGTTCATTTCTGCTGTCACAGGAGGACATGCGTCCAGATTATCTGGATGATCAAGGTACCGTTGATGGAAAGCCCCTGAAGATGAAGAAGTTATCTGAACTAGGAGATGTGAAGAAGAAGACTTCTAAGAAGGTTACGGGTTAGGATGTGTATATCCTACGTAGGAGTCTTTGTGTAAAGTTGTGTCTTTCCTTTTTCTCTCTCTTTTTTTTTTTTTTTTGAGTGATTGTTTGATCACTGTGTCATGGGGTTTTAGTGTTAGTCCCCTCTTGTTTTGGTGATAATCATCTACGATTTTGGTATGTAATCTATATTTGCTAGCCACCAGTTTGTATAAAAATGCTTTTTGTAATGTTAATGAACTTTGGAAATCAATTCCTTATTACAGAATCATTGTAGCATGTTACATGTAACATATACGTAACTGAGCTGCATTCCAGGTGCGTGGAATTGGTGAACCGTCTAATCGCTCTAGGGCATATTCCCCTTTTCCCAGTACTTCTTGAACCTTGTAAGGCCCCTCCCAAGTTGGGGCCAGCTTTCCTGGTTTTTCTGCATTTGAGGCTTCATTGTTGCGGAAGACAAAGTCACCCACGCGGAAAGTTTGTTCTTTGACCCGCGCATTATAATATTTCTCTAACTGTCTTTTGTATGCGGCCTCCCGTACATGAGCTGAATCTCTCCGTTCATCCAAGAAATCTAGATTCATACGCAGCTCCTTGTCATTGTCGATTGATTCCGCAAGCAAGATTCTTGGGGAAGGATTTGTAACTTCTGTTGGGATGACCGCTTCAGTTCCGTAAGTTAGGCTGAATGGTGTTTCCCCATTACTTGTCTTGGGAAGTGTGCGGTGGGCCCAAAGAACATGTGGTAATTCATCTACCCAACCGCTGCGCTTTGTTCCCAAGCGTGTTTTGATTCCCTCTACAATACTTCTGTTTGCCCTTTCAACTTGCCCGTTGCCTTGGGGGTGTGCCACAGAAGTGAAGATTTGCTTGATTTTCATAGAATGAAGCCATTCTTGTAAGTGCTGGTCCGTAAATTGCGTTCCGTTGTCACTCACAATCTCCATGGGTAGTCCAAATCTGCAAATTATGAATTCCCATATGAATTTCTTGATATTGCGCCCATCGATTGTGGCTAACGTCTTTGCTTCTATCCATTTGGTGAAATAGTCAATAGCGACCAATAGGTATTTAACATTGCCTGGCGCGGTGGGAAAAGGTCCCACTAAATCTATGGCCCATTTCTGAAATGGCCATGCTGCAGTGACCGGTACCAAGTTATTCTTTGGCCTAAGTGTTCCTGGCGCATGTCTTTGACATGCGTCACATTTCCGCAGTTCTTTGACTGCGTCAAGGTGCATCCCGGGCCAAAAGTATCCAGCATTCATAAGTTTCGCAACGACCATGCGAGGTCCTGCATGTAGTCCGCATGTACCCTCATGAATGTCTCGAATCAGGTATGTTGCTTCTGCGGAATCGACGCATCTGAGTAATGGCCCAAGGTAGGACCGCCGATACAGGATGCCATTATTTACTTCATAATGCAAAGACTTGTGTTGCAATTTCCTTGCTTCCGCTTTGTCGTCTGGGAGAACACCCTTGGTTATGAAAGCCATTATTGGAGTGATCCAGGATTCTTTACCTGTTTGGATTACATTCACCTGTTTCGACGGAACGGATGGTTTGGCTAGTGTCTCGACTCGGATGTCTTTTGCCATGTGGTCGAATGCGGTTGACGCCATTTTGCTCAATGCGTCCGCTGGCTTGTTTTGGCTTCTGCGAACATGGATTATAATAGTAAACTTAATTAATAAAGATAATATTATTATAAACATTCTCTCTCCATCACATCAAGTGTCATCTCCTTCTCTCTCTTTCTCTCATCCCACCCAAAATACAAAACTCATACCTTCTCTATCTCTCTCATTTCTTTCTCTCATACTTGATCTTCCTCCTCTTTCTACCCAAACAATAGCATAAACCACTGTTCCTCTGGCTCTACAAACAAGAAGACAACCGTCGGTACCAACAAACCATCGTTCCTCCTTTCTCATCTCCATCTCCTCCCATATCCTCCCAACTCCTATCTCATATCCATCTCCTCTCTCATTTCCCTCTCCCCTCCCATCTCTCATCTCCATCCCCTGTACTGTACTAGTGATGATATGCAATTTAATAAGGTATGTATGTGTTCTTGATCTAGGTTTTTGTTAGGTAACCATGTAGGTTTTTGATAACCCAGTTCTTGATCTGGGTTTTTTTTTCATTTATTCAATTTTATTATTTTTATATAAAAAATTGAAGTGGGTTTTGGTTTGATTGTGAATATATTCATCCGAGGTGTTAGAAGGTGACCAAAGCCGTACCATGTCAGAAGGTATGTGTGTGTTCGTGATCTGGGTTTTTGTTAGGTAGCCATGTAGGTTTCTGATAACCTAGTTCTTGATCTGGGTTTTTTTTTTTTTTTTTCATTTATTCAGTTTTATTATTTTTATATAAAAAAATTGAAGTGGGTTTTGGTTTGACTGTGAAGATATTCATCCGAGGTGTTAGAAGGTGACCAAAACCCTACCATCTAGTGATGAGAATGACAAAATTGTTACGAAAACATAAGTCGAGAAACGAAAAGTGACTTAAAAAAGAAACTCATTGGCTATTGTTAGACTGTCCGTTGTGGAAGCGCGAGTAGCATTACACGCGAACGAGGTTTCAGCGCTAGTGCTCACCCCAGCCATAACAGCCCCACGCGAGCTGTCCCGGCGCGAACACAAGCGATGGTGGTTGCGTGGGTTAACGGGAAAAAGTGACATTTGGTCGCGCCGTTGCTCACCCCAGCCACAACAGGGTCAAGTGACCGGATTACTTGATAGTCACGTCGGTGGCTCGCACCCGTTCGCTCGCGCGTCCACAACGGACGACCTTAGAATCATATGGAGGAATTCTTTTACGAGCATGGTAAAAGAATAGGAATATGTAAATCCTCTAAAAGTGACAATTACATTAAAAGGTTCTAGAGGGTCAGACCCTTTTACCCGACCCATCAGAACCTTTAGGACCCAGAACCACAAAGCCTTTTAAGGTTCGGTTCTTGGTTCCTAATTTCAACAATAAAAGGGTATACGGTTCTGGTGGGTCTGGATCAGATCAGGCCAGGTCGGTTCCGAACCCTTTGCACAGCCCTAGCTACCAAACATTCAGCAACGGGTTTGAGAGTTTCCAGAGTGTTGGTTTATTTGTTATATAATATTATAATTATAACAAAGTTTATAACAAAGTGATACAAGTTAATAACTTGTTATTGTAATATTGATTTTCCTTTGAACAATTCTTCACATGTTTCTCAATTCTTATTAATTAAACAATATTGTGGTCACAAAATCAATGGTTGATTTGAAGCTGGACCAAACTAGATTTATTTGACTGTCTATCAGTCTATCCACGTACAAAATTTGATATTTCCGAATGAAACAATTTTGTTCTAATAATTAATATTTAATGCACGTTTTAGATATGGGTTTTCTGAATTTGAGGATTTTATTAGGGTTATGATTAAGGGAAATGGGGAAGAAGAGAGATGATGGAGAATGACTCCATGATATATATATATATATATATATATATATATATATATATATATATAGGTAAAGTATATGGAGGAAACCCTCCTTATTTGGTAAACTCTGGAAACTCTGACTTCCCAACATTTTTTTTTTTTGAAAAAAATAGGGTATGTAATATACATTTTTTTAAGCATTCCGAGCCAAAAAAATCGAAAAAGCGCCGAACGGTTTTTTTTAAAAAAATAAAAAACGTCTACTGTTTACATATAGTTAACACATTGTTAACACCTGTTATTAGCGCTTAACATGTGTTAGTCAAAATTTTATTTTATTTTTTAAAAAAAAAATACTCGGCGCTTTTTTAATTTTTTTGGCCCAAAATGCTTAAAATCATGTATATTACTTGCCCTATTTTTTTAAAAAAAAAAAATATTGGGAAGTCAGAGTTTCCAGAGTTTACCAAATAAGGAGGGTTTTCTCTATAACCATTCCCTATATATATATATATATATATATATATATATATATATATATATATATAGGGGATGGATATTATAAAAACCCACTTTTAGAGTGGAAACCATGAAAACTCCATCTTAGTCATTCATTCCCTGTGATCAATGAATGATATTAAATTGAAGACTTTTGGGTTTGAAATAATAATATTATAATACAACTAGTACAATCCAAGGGTATAATAGTAAACTTAATTAATAAAGATAATATTATTATAAACATTCTCTCTCCATCACATCAAGTGTCATCTCCTTCTCTCTCTTTCTCTCATCCCACCCAAAATACAAAACTCATAACTTCTCTATCTCTCTCATTTCTTTCTCTCATACTTGATCTTCCTCCTCTTTCTACCCAAACAATAGCATAAACCACTGTTCCTCTGGCTCTACAAACAAGAAGACAACCGTCGGTACCAACAAACCATCGTTCCTCCTTTCTCATCTCCATCTCCTCCCATATGCTCCCAACTCCTATCTCATATCCATCTCCTCTCTCATTTCCCTCTCCCCTCCCATCTCTCATCTCCATCCCCTGTACTGTACTAGTGATGATATGCAATTTAATAAGGTATGTATGTGTTCTTGATCTAGGTTTTTGTTAGGTAACCATGTAGGTTTTTGATAACCCAGTTCTTGATCTGGGTTTTTTTTTCATTTATTCAATTTTATTATTTTTATATAAAAAATTGAAGTGGGTTTTGGTTTGATTGTGAATATATTCATCCGAGGTGTTAGAAGGTGACCAAAGCCGTACCATGTCAGAAGGTATGTGTGTGTTCGTGATCTGGGTTTTTGTTAGGTAGCCATGTAGGTTTCTGATAACCTAGTTCTTGATCTGGGTTTTTTTTTTTTTTTTCATTTATTCAGTTTTATTATTTTTATATAAAAAAATTGAAGTGGGTTTTGGTTTGACTGTGAAGATATTCATCCGAGGTGTTAGAAGGTGACCAAAACCCTACCATCTAGTGATGAGAATGACAAAATTGTTACGAAAACATAAGTCGAGAAACGAAAAGTGACTTAAAAAAGAAACTCATTGGCTATTGTTAGACTGTCCGTTGTGGAAGCGCGAGTAGCATTACACGCGAACGAGGTTTCAGCGCTAGTGCTCACCCCAGCCATAACAGCCCCACGCGAGCTGTCCCGGCGCGAACACAAGCGATGGTGGTTGCGTGGGTTAACGGGAAAAAGTGACATTTGGTCGCGCCGTTGCTCACCCCAGCCACAACGGGGTCAAGTGACCGGATTACTTGATAGTCACGTCGGTGGCTCGCACCCGTTCGCTCGCGCGTCCACAACGGACGACCTTAGAATCATATGGAGGAATTCTTTTACGAGCATGGTAAAAGAATAGGAATATGTAAATCCTCTAAAAGTGACAATTACATTAAAAGGTTCTAGAGGGCCAGACCCTTTTACCCGACCCATCAGAACCTTTAGGACCCAGAACCACAAAGCCTTTTAAGGTTCGGTTCTTGGTTCCTAATTTCAACAATAAAAGGGTATACGGTTCTGGTGGGTCTGGATCAGATCGGGCCAGGTCGGTTCCGAACCCTTTGCACAGCCCTAGCTACCAAACATTCAGCAACGGGTTTGAGAGTTTCCAGAGTGTTGGTTTATTTGTTATATAATATTATAATTATAACAAAGTTTATAACAAAGTGATACAAGTTAATAACTTGTTATTGTAATATTGATTTTCCTTTGAACAATTCTTCACATGTTTCTCAATTCTTATTAATTAAACAATATTGTGGTCACAAAATCAATGGTTGATTTGAAGCTGGACCAAACTAGATTTATTTGACTGTCTATCAGTCTATCCACGTACAAAATTTGATATTTCCGAATGAAACAATTTTGTTCTAATAATTAATATTTAATGCACGTTTTAGATATGTTGAGTTTATTCTTTTTTGAAAGGCCATCAAATCAAACTGAGCACTTTTGGGGCACCCTTTCGACAAATTCAAGTACTCCGAGAGTACCCGAATTGTCAAGCATCAATTCCAGTGAAAACTCGGTAACCCACCCGCTCGTAGGCACGACGATGAAATTACTGGTAAAACCTGTTTGACTCAAGAATCGAACCCAAGATTTCCGGGTCTTCTATCATTGCCCAACAATGTCTCTACCACTACACTATAATGGTATTGACTTGATTTTATTCTAACATTGACGGGTCGTTGTGGTGATCATCAGCGTAAATTCTCACCGCAAATTATGATTCTGGCCACAATAAGCAACCTAATTGCAATGTAACAAGTGGCGAGTTAATTTCACTTTTAAAGCAAATGTTTTATTAAAATTTAAAAAGAGAGGACGTTTTATGTAAGAAGATAATAGTTTTACTTATTGCTCAGTAAGAAAAAGAATAACAAGCTACACAAGGATATAAGAATATCAAAAGATGGGCATAAGTTACGGTACTATGATCACATGAATCGTAGCAGGAGGCTTTGAAATCTTTGAGAACAAAATCTTTGAGAGTCGAGGCTTCGACGGATGAAATATTGCCTAGAGCATGAAGCCATGAAGAATCAATAGACAAAAGGCCTTTTGACTCGTTTCTTTTGTTGGGATTTTGTTAAAAATAATGCCTTGTTACTAATTCATATGTTAAACTATTGTGGGCACTATTTTTGGGTTGGTTAATATAGATTTTGGTCACCGTCTTTTGTCGCTATATCTTGTGTCTCTGTGTTTGATTCTTTTGTTGTTTGGTTGTTATTGGTTGATTATTTTGAGAAACCCTAAATTTCTACATGGTATCAGAGCCTTAAGGCTCTTGATCTTGATTCTGGTTGTCGTCTTCCGCTGGTATATGTGTCTAGTATACAGGAATCTGATCCTTATAGATCTGGTTCTTGAGTGTCTGATCTTGAAGATCTGAGATCTGATCTCTGTAGATCTGGTCTATTATTACTCTCTTGTTGTTATTATCTTATTAGCACAGGTTGCTCTGGAGTCAACCATTGTTGGCTAAGGACTGTTCTTGGAATTTGGGAATATTATTTTAGCTTCAATTGCTCCTACAACTCAGCACCCTAAGTGAAGGTGTTGGTTGTAGGTTTGGCGAAACCCTAACTTGGGTTCCCCTCTCTGTGAGATCTTCCCTTTTATCCTTTTATTTTATTTTTTTTGCTGTGTCTAGTGGCACTGACCGGGTTAGGTGGACCGGTATTGGCCAAACAATTTGGTATTGTGTCTGCTTGTTCCTTGATTATTTGGATTATCTGCTTATATTCTTGATCTTACTTTCATAGTCTTATTAGTAAAAAGGGCTCCTGAGTTAAGAACTGGGTGGACACCATTGAGTGACGAATCCACTATCTGTATCACTGACTCAGCTTCGTCCTTCTAGGATTTCTGATTATATTGTTTACATTTGATTGATTTGTCTGTTCTTGTTCTCTTATCATGGATGGTGATAATGTTGCTGGTGGGGGAGCACTACCTGGTCCTCCTGGTACCCTCATTAGCAAGTTAGATATAGGTGATCCTCTGTACATTCACCCCAGTGATACTAGTTCATTGTCTATTATCACTGTGAAGTTGAAGGGTACAGAGAACTATTCTGTGTGGGCAAGCTCTATGAGACTTGCACTTGAAGCCAAAAATAAATTTGGCTTCATTGATGGTTCCACTGTTAAGTCTGTTGAAGATGAAGTATTAGGAAAACAGTGGGACAGATGTAATTCTGTGGTACTGTCTTGGTTGCTTAATTCTGTTAGTGAGGAACTGTTTCTTGGACAAGTGTTTTCTAAACTTGCTAGGGATGTATGGTTAGATTTAAAAGAGACATATGATAAGGTAGATGGGTCTGTTGTGTTTAACTTGCATCAAAAGATTAACTCCTTAACTCAAAGTGGTAACTCAGTTTCAGAATACTATCATAAACTTAATACAATGTGGAAGCAGTTGGACTCAATGGTTCAACTGCCTACATGTTCATGTGCTGCTTCAAACAAATTTAATGATTTTAATAGTTTGATAAAATTGATGCAGTTTCTAATGGGTTTGGATGAGGTATATCAACCTGTTAGAACTAATCTTCTGATGCAAGATCCTTTACCCTCTGTTAAGACTGCTTTCTCTGTTGTATCAAGAGAGGAGTCTCATAGGGGATCTAGTTCTGGTACAAGGGGAACAAATGTTTCCTTTGTTGCCAAAACTTCTCAGTCTTCTGACCCTAGGAAAAGGACTAATAGGGGTCCTAATCCTAATCTGAAGTGTAACCATTGTAATAAACTTGGTCACACTATTGATAGGTGTTATGAATTGGTTGGATATCCATCTAGTTTCAGAAGAGGTGTTGGTAGTCAACCAACAAGACCAAACACCTCTGGTGTTACTGGAGGGAGATCTAATCAATCTAATAATGTGTCTACTAATAATGCTTCTTCTAGTGCTACTGTTCCATTTACTTCTGAACAGATAAGCAAATTGATGAGCCTTATTGGTGATAAAGTTGGAACTGAAAATGCACAATCTAGTAATGTAGGAGGTAATACTGTTCATGGTTTCTCTAGTGCTTCTGTCTTAAATAAACTAAGTAATATGTTTGAAAATTTGTCTAATTGTTCCAACTTTCTTAAAACTGCACTACTTCTAAAGTGGATCATGGATTCAGGTGCTAATCAGCATATGGTTGGCACTGATGAATACATGATCAATTGGGTAGATGTTTCACAGTATGATGTTACTGTAAAGCATCCCAATGGATCTAGTGCAAAGGTCATGAAGATAGGAGACATTAAGTTAGGGAATAATATCACTCTAACTGATGTATTCTATATTCCTGACTATTGTGTAAATCTTGTTTCTGTTAACAAGCTTGCTAAGGATAGCAAGTTAAGTGTTTTATTTGATGACCATGCCTGTTATGTCCAGGATTCCAAGTCCAAGAGAATCCTGGAGACTGGTAAAGAGCATGATGGTCTTTATTTCATAGGTTCAAACGTGAGTAATAGTTCTGTTTGCTTTAATAGTTCTAGTGGTGTAAATCTGTGGCATAGTAGGTTAGGCCACCCATCTGATAATGTTCTAGCTGTGTTAAAAGAAAGTCTAGATGTTGATACAACTCATTCTAGTCCTTGTGAAGTATGTCATAGGGCTAAACAAGTAAGGGTTCCTTTTCCTTTAAGTGAACATAAAACAAGAGAAGTAGGAGAGTTAATACACCTTGATGTATGGGGTCCTTACAGGGTAACCAGTAAGGAAGGTTTTAAATACTTTTTAACCATTGTGGATGATTTTTCAAGGTCAGTCTGGGTCTATTTACTTAAAGGAAAAAATGAAGTTTTTGAAAGTGTTGTTATTTTTTATGAACTTGTTAAAACACAGTTTAAAAAATGTATTAAAACATTTAGGAGTGATAATGGTACAGAATTTGTCAATAAACAAATGTCTAACTTCTGTAATTCTAAGGGAATTATGCATCAAACTTCCTGTGTGCATACTCCCCAACAGAATGGAGTTGTTGAAAGAAAACACAGACATCTTTTGAACATAGCTAGGGCTTTGTTGTTTCAAAGTAATATTCCTTTAAATTTTTGGTCTGAATGTGTATTGACTGCTGCATATTTGATTAACAGGCTTCCCTCCTCTGTTCTTAATGGTCTGAGTCCCTATCAGAAAATATATGGGTTCCCCCCAACTATTAGTCATCTTAGGAATTTTGGGTGCTTGTGTTTTAAAACCATTTTAGATGAAACTGATAAACTTTTAAGTAGAGCTGATAAGTGTATTCTGGTAGGATACTCTGTTTTCAAAAAAGGTTATAAACTTTGGAATTTAGATTTAAAACAGTTTGAGTTTTCCAGAGATGTCAAGTTTTATGAAAATATTTTTCCTTATAAGACTGATTCTGGAAAAATTGATTACAAAAGTTTAAACCATATAAATTTCTTTGATCTTTATGATGACACAAGCATTGAGAATTCTAATATTAATAATAATAATAATAATAATAATAATGAAGTAGATCCCGATGATGAAGGGGGAACCACAACTACTCATGAACACTCCCCTGAGAAGGGATTAGATGACTCTTCTAGGATAGCTAGTGAGGTAGATCAAGTTGATCAGCCACCTAGCGGTTCTGATCTGAGAGGGAATGATCCCTCTCTTAGGGTTGAGGGTTCAAATGATGAGTATCATACCCCTGAGGGACATAGGATTCAACCTAGAAGGTCTGATAGGAATTCTGTGTTACCTAGGAGGTTTGATGAATATGTTATTGAAGGGAAGGTGAAATATGGTGTTGAAAAAGTTGTTAACTATTCTGTGTTATCTTCTGAAAATTATTCTTTTGTGTCTAGTCTTAATAAAACTTTTGAACCTAGTAGTTATTCAGAAGCCTCTAAAGATCCTAGATGGATAGAGGCTATGAATGATGAAATGGAAGCCCTCCATAGCAACCAAACTTGGGTTTTAACTGACCTTCCCAAAGGCAGAAAACCAATTGGTTGTAAATGGGTTTATAAAGTTAAATATAAAGCCAATGGAGAGGTTGAAAGGTTTAAAGCTAGGTTAGTAGCCAAGGGCTATAACCAGAGAGAAGGTCTAGATTTTGGAGAGACTTTCTCTCCTGTGGTTAAGATGGTTACAGTTAGGTGTTTGATTAGCTTAGCAGTCCAGAATTCTTGGCCTTTATATCAATTAGATATAAACAATGCTTTTTTATATGGGTCAATAGATGAGGATGTTTACATGTCATTGCCTGAGGGTTATTACTCAGATAATGAAACTAAGGTGTGTAAACTTGTAAAGTCCTTATATGGCCTTAAGCAGGCTCCAAGAAAATGGAAT
The DNA here is from genome assembly GCA_028751855.1 of Ambrosia trifida. Taxonomy (NCBI): domain Eukaryota; kingdom Viridiplantae; phylum Streptophyta; class Magnoliopsida; order Asterales; family Asteraceae; genus Ambrosia; species Ambrosia trifida. Next base: position 11,679,525 of record CM054126.1, on the reverse strand, counting down.
GAAAAGTTAACAAAAGTGTTGATTGATATGGGTTTCAAACAAAGTGTTTGTGACTACTCTCTATTTGTTAAGTCTGTTGGTAGTGTTTTTGTTGCATTACTTGTCTATGTTGATGATATTGTCATTACTGGAAATAATGACAATGAAATTCTTAAATGTAAAACACTACTTAAGACTCATTTTAAGATTAAAGATTTAGGAAAGCTTAAATACTTCCTTGGTATTGAGGTATTGTATGATAAAGGTGATGTTTGTTTGACCCAAAGGAAGTATTGCCTGGAGTTACTTAATGAGTTTGGCTATTTAGGCTGCAAACCCATTAACACTCCTATTGAACAAAGCTACATAGTTTCAGCAAAGGACTCTAAGCAGAGTACCTTGCTTGAAAATGTAACAGGCTATCAAAAATTGATAGGTAAACTGATCTATCTATCTTTGACTAGGCCTGATATTAGTTATAGTGTTCAGTTTTTGAGTCAATTCATGCACAAGCTAACAAAGTGTCACCAGCAGATAGCTTTAAGGTTGTTAAGATACCTGAAGCTATCTCCTGGAAAAGGCATTGTGTTTAAAAGGTCTCAAAACTTTAACTTAAAAGGTTTTGTAGATGCTGACTGGGCTAAATGCTTAGTCACCAGAAAAATCTGTAACTGGCTTTGGTATATTTCTGGGAGACTGTTTGGTTTCCTGGAAAAGTAAAAAACAAAATACCATAGCTAGATCTTCTGCAGAGGCTGAGTATAGAGCCATGTGCTCAGCCACTTGTGAGCTAATCTGGCTTAAGAATCTGCTTGGTGAGTTACAGGTCAACTGTAACATGCCAGTAGATCTTTATAGTGATAGTAAAGCTGCTATATCTATTGCAGCAAATCCTGTCTTTCATGACAGAACCAAACATTTTGAGATTGATCTTCATTTTATGAGAGAAAAAATCTCAGATGGTATTATAAAGACCATTAAAGTCTCTTCTGATCAGCAGCTAGCTGATATATTTACTAAAGGGTTGAGTGTTGCTCAACATAATTTTCTATGTTCAAAATTAGGCATGAAAGATATGTTTAACATTTGAATTATGGGAGGGTGTTAAAAATAATGCCTTGTTACTAATTCATATGTTAAACTATTGTGGGCACTATTTTTGGGTTGGTTAATATAGATTTTGGTCACCGTCTTTTGTCGCTATATCTTGTGTCTCTGTGTTTGATTCTTTTGTTGTTTGGTTGTTATTGGTTGATTATTTTGAGAAACCCTAAATTTCTACAGATTTCAATCTTTTATGTTCGATTACATTCACTCCAAACTTGTTCAATCGTTTGTTGGGGGGTTAAAATACAAAATGCAACTCAAGAAATTTCATCAAACGTATGTTGAAAGAATTTTCTTCTGATGCGCTTTCAATTGTTTTCATCATGCTTTGGTTTCAATCTTTTATAAGGATACCACAATCTTTTCTTTATGTATTTTACAATGAAATATCAAATAGTTATTAATAAAAAATAATAAAAAATAAAGGAGATAGTTAAGAAAAGGATATTAAATCTATATCTATATACCAGGGGGAGCCCGCGCAACGTAGTGAGTATACAACTTACAGATATAAATATAATTGTGTAGTTGATAATTCGGTAGGATGACATACTAAAAGGCTAGTTGCCTTAATAGGTACTCTTGATCCACCACCACCTTCAACATACGATAGTCCAATAAACCTAAACTCATTAAAAGAATGTCCAAATTTTTATTCATTTATTTCGCAGTTAATGCCTGCCCTTATGCATATCTTTAAAACACTTAGGGAACACATACACTACAAAATAAAACAGAACTATTTTTTATAATTGTCAACATATTGTCCATGACTATATGAATATATGATCTTCTTTATCTACTGAACTCAATAAACGGCCCTTATCCATTTATTTTTTACCACCACCTTCAACATACGATAGTCCAATAAACCTAAACTCAATAAACGAATGTCCAGATTTTTATTCATTTATTTCGCAACACTTAGGGAACACATACGCTACGAAATAAAACGGCACTAATTTTTTTATAATTGTCAACATATTGTCCATGACTATATGAATATATGATCTTCATTATCTACTGAACTATACAAAGGCATTTCAAACCAAAAATACTCATATGATGCTTCATGTAACACCCCAACCGATGGCGAAAACATCAAGGTATCACGTAGTGATGATTGTTCAATAGCTCATGGTACTAAATGAAAGTTGAATAATATTAAACAATTTACAATTTATCATAGAAATTACATAAACTTGATTTGCATAAACTAGGTCCAAAGCTCCTATGTGTTCCAAGACTTGTACAACTTTCAATAGCAAATAAAACCTTAAACATATTAAGTTGGAAAGATGGGGGGTCAACTATAAATAGTTGGTGAGAATACATAGGTTTTGCATATAGTTGAAAACAATATGTTGTATAGCAATCATAGTTGAAGTATAATAATGAGTAATGATAGAATATGAGTCCGACATGTAACAATGCGTCTTTTGTACAATCAAACCTTGTGTCGACTGAGACCTAACTCGCAAGTTAGTAAAAGTGTAACTGTTATCGATCATCCCTGAATTTATGCGGGGGGGTGGGTTTGTCAGACCTATAGCGCTATAATCTAAACAGGCGGCTTGATCAATGTTAATGATAGAATGAGTAAATGATAGTGTAATTGAATCACAAGTTTCAACAATGTAAGAATGAGTAAATGATAGTGTATAAAATGTTTAAACATGTTTCACCCCAAAATGTAAAACAGAAAAACGGGCTATGTAAACTCACCGTTTGTGTAATATCTTGAAATATGTCGAACCATCAAGTTTGGATTAGAATATTCCAAAGAATTAACCTAAATGAATAAATAATAATTTGTAAGGAAATGAACTTAGGGTCTAAGTTATCTAGGATTAGGCACTTAGGGTTTCTAAACTAGAAATTGGGGATTCACAGGGTTTTTGAATTGAAATACAATAGGGTTTAAATAATTTTAATATTTAAAGAACATTTAAATATAAATATTTAATTTTACGAAATTAATTATGTAATAGAAGTATAAATAAATGGAGGAAGTAACCAAGTCACTTAAATTTGAAAATCATAAGTCCGTTTCATACTAAGATAATAGAATTAATTTCAAAAAAAAAAATTAAAACTTGTAATTTTGATATCTTTATATTTTTAAATTGATTTATTAACATTAAAATGCAATAATTAGGATTTAAATACAAATAAAATAAAAAAAAATATTTTCATTTAAAACTGAATTTAATTAAATATAAACAATTAAATAGTATTAAATCATAAAAATAGGTAAAATAACTTTTTTTTCACAGAAATAAATTACCAAACAGTTTTAAATGGTTAAAAATATTTCTACAAAAATTTTGGTATTAAAATGATGAAAAAATGAATTTTATATGAATTAATTATGGTTTAAACAAGAAAATACATTAAAAATAATAAATAAGTATTTTTCCAAAAAATAAAATTATAAACATAAATTTTAGGGTCTTGAGAAGTTGGGATAATTTTTATAAAAATTATTGATTAAGTTTACTATATTTAATAATTAATTGTATTTATATGCATTTAAAAGTAAAAGAAAAAGAAAAAGAAAAGGCTGGATAAAAAAAACGCCCAGATCTGTCCTTGCAGGACTCGAACTCGCGTTCTGATGCTGAGTAGAGACGCCCAAGACCAATTGGTCTGGACGTCTGTTTGTTCATTAAGTTAGCTTCGATATTCTTTTAAATAATAACCTGTATTCCATCAAATCCCCAATTCAACATATATAAACCCTAATTCCTAATCCTATCAATTGACCTGCGCAACGATCCTGATATCAACGAACATCAAAGGGCTTTTATTCCTAAGCTAAAATCCGACCCATAACTAATTTTAATTGAAAACTTACTTGATATTCCGGGTGGAACCAAAATCGGACTTAGGAGCCTTAAATTAATGATACAGAGAGATGGTTAGGAAGGATTCGTATGTGGGGTTCCTTAATCGGTACCTTTAGTGTATCAGGGAGGATTCAATTTATAATATCGAGGTTACAAAGGCAAGGTTTGAAATTTTGGCCTTGATTGGTCAAACACGCGATAATTATGAACGAAATCAAGGCTTTAAACACGAATTAGGAGCTGGATATAGATGGATTGATTGTGTCGGTTGTGTCTGCGTGATTTAAGGTGATTATGGTTTACAAAAACTGGCTTGATTACGCGTTAATGGTGTTGGTGTTGACTTGGATGAAAATCAGGTTCCTTATAAATATGATTCTTTTCAGTTTAGAGTCAAAAGCTCATCCTGGCCAAGTGGTGTGTGTGTTGTGTGATAAGGTCGAACCGGTTTGGAACCCGGGTTCGAGCGTTGTTTCAAACATATTTTTTTTTGTTTATTTTGACAGTACCTACTAAAAATATTCTGATTTTATAATAGTTATTATTATTATTATTATTATTATTATTATTATTAGCATAAGAAAATGTATTATATATATATATATATGTAAAGAGTTTAAAATATATTATTTCTTGGAAAAATTTTGTATTTGCTTGAATTTACACCAACTTTGAAATATTCAAAATATGATAGATCGTTTTGAAATAATACAAAAAAAATTTCGACATGATTATATTTATAAAAAAATATAGCATGGGTAAAAGTGAGGATTTTATAAATTTTAAAAAATTTGAGAAAACGTGTAATGTTACACTTCATATATGGAGTCAATAATATCTAAAGACACTTTATGAAAATTGAAGGAACTAAACTTAAGTGTTGCCACATTTCTCCAACATAGTCATGTCCCTTCTTTGTTGCATTAACAACCTTCTTACCCCTTTGCCCAAGTACATCCTTTACTGTATCAATCGTTCTAAAACAACATGTACAAAATCATGGAAACATCATAATACACGTAAAAGTGATCATCAAAATATATCTATATATAGATCATCCGTCAAACAAAATATTAACTCAAAATATTGATTTGTTCCTTAGATCATAAATACTCCTATAATTAATATGTGGCTCTTATCAAAATAATCGGTGAGAACATTATCTCTAATTAGAAAAGAAGCCTTGAAGTTCTCACAACATATGACTGTTGAACCAAGAGAAGAACACAAGTACATAACTGTTGCGTGGGTGGTTGTGATGAATGACCGAAGGCATAACAACTATGGCATCAAACAGTTCTGAGGTTTGATGAGATGGTTCGTGCTTTCGGTTCGTGGTGGAGAATTCTGTTGTGGATGAGCCGAGTTCGGGAACCAATATCTTTTGTAGGCTGGCGATGTTACCAAAATGAAATGGTGAGATCGAGAGGTAAAATAGAAAGAGTAGTTTGATTTACTAGAACTTGATTAAATGATTGAGTTGATAACTTATGAGATCGTTGAAGCGACCATCAATTTGCATTGATAGTCATTAGTTACTAAGTCATTGAAGGTGGTGATGGTTTGGTTTCTTTAAATTCAAACCGTGATGTTACGAAGAAGAAAATATAATAATTATTTAATCTTTTTTGGCATTCTTATCAAATGCTTTATAATATATTATAAAAATTAATTGAATGTGACGAGTATAAGCAAAAACACATTTACCTAAAGTAACTCTTTTCATCATATAATATATCTTAGTTTGAAACTAAAACTTTTAATCAAGTATTAATTTAAGAATGTAATAATAATATTAAAGTTATCAAGTTTAATAATGATCAATAGTTAAGATTATTATGTAGGTTTTAAATAAAAAAAAACTCAAAAGATTAAAACACAAATAAGTTAGTTAGATCAAATTTTAAAGCTTTTATAATGGAGAACATGAATGGATTTTAACTTTAAAAACATTTTTAATCATGCAAAATCAATATACATAATAATTATCAATTAATTTAGCATGTAAAAAGACCATTTCAACCTTTACAAACTTTATAAAGTTGTTGTACCATAAGAATAAAATATTGTAATTACTTAATTTTTATTGGAATTCTTGCTAAATGCTTTATAATATAGTATAGATATTGATATTCCAAAGCATGATATCCTATATGGCATTTAAAGAGGTCATCCTCCCCCTTGAGAATGCCATGTGGCACCAGCTAATTAAATAAAAAGATTCTTTTAGTGAAATAAAATCCTTCCTACCATCTCATTCATGTTCGTATCATCTCTTTCATCCTCTCCTCGCCGAACCTAAATATTTGGGGGGGTTTTGATTTGGATGATTTGCATGTTAGTCTTTGTGACTATAACGGTAAAAGTTATGCCAAGGACGACAACAGTTTCGAGGAAGAGCCGACCTATCGTAAGAAGAAGTATGTTCCGGTATTTCTTTGTCGTCTTCTTTATATTTTTCTTTCGTTTTTTATCTGATGTTTGTTTGGCTTTTTTATGTGTACTGTAGATGTATATATGTTCAGCCGGTTCTGACGGTTGACATCCATCAGTCGGTGACCATGGCTGGGCCGGATTTTGGTTTCTTTGAGTCGCGTATGCCACCGGAGAAGGAGTAGGAGGAGAAAGAGAGGAAAGATAGAGGAAATGCAATTGTAGAGTACCAGTTGTTGTTGAGTTGTAGGTAATCGACATGTTGAAAATTTAACCCGGGCTTTCATCTACAAAGACTTTCTATATGCAGGAGAAAACTTTGGTGGAAACACAAATCTAAAATCCTATTTAATAATTGATTTAGGTCCACAAGGTTGGAAATAGCAAAATTAAAAAGAAATCAAAAGCTAAAAAATTATGTGTCTAAAACATTGCCAATAATTGATTTTCTCATTTATTTTTCAGAAATCTTGATTTTTTTTTTTTGAAAGGTGAACTTCATTAAAACATGCACACGGACCTTAAAACAAGGACCGGCGCAAAAAATAAGGGGTTACAACATATACAACGGGAATGACGCCCATCTTTCCACCTCAGGTCTTTATACTTAGACCTATTTTTTAACCACAGAAAAGATAACGACTTAACTCTAGCAACAACTTCAATAATTTTAGGCTCTTTATCTTTGAAAATCTTATCATTCCTAGGTGTCCATGTAGCCCAAATCGAAACCATAACAATCCCTTGAATTATCTTTCGCACTTCTTTATTACGATTCTCTTTTTCAATAAGAAGCAAGTCTTTCACTTCAAAAGCTAAAATAGGGGCAATTTTACACCAAGAACTTATCGCCGCCCACACATTGAAAATCCAACCACATCCAGTGAACATATGCATAGACGTCTCCTCCTCCGCCTCACAAAGAACACAAGAAGCGTCCGGGATAAATATTTGTCTTCTACAAAGCGCTACTCGGGTGGGAATTATATCCATTTCTACCCTCCAAATAAAAATTCTAATCTTTAAAGGAACCCAATTTATCCAGCTCATATGAAAGGTTCTATTTTGAATCCTATCCTGCATCAAACATTTCCTGAAATCTGCCACCGAAAAACAACCATCCTTGTTTAGATCCCATGTCCACCTATCCGCGGTCTCAACGATTTGAATACCCTGCAAATACAATTTTAAATTCTCTAATTCTTGTATCTCCGCTGATGAAGCTATACTTCCCCTCCACCTGCAGTTCAAATCGGTCCCATTATTAAAACAAACCGCTGCGACTGTATCTTGCTTATCGACAATTAACCGGAAAAGATTTGGATACGCCTCTTTAAGCGGAACCGCCCCTCGCCAAATATCAAGCCAAAATCTTATATCTCTACCATTCCCCACTGCACCTTTAAGACGAGACATTACCACAGAGTGGTGGAACTCGAGTTTATTAATATGGGATACTAAAGTCTTCCATCCTCCTGTGAGTGTACTGTTACAAGGGAGGAATTTCCAAGCTTTATAACTTTTGTGACAACAGTCTATCACTTGTCTCCAAAAACTATGAGGTTCAATCCTATATCTCCACACCCATTTCACAAGAAGAGCCATATTCACCTCGACTAATTTCGCCACACCCAAACCACCAGTTTTCTTGGGAGTTGTAACAGCGTCCCAAGCGACCCAATGAATGTTCTTCACATTATCATCCCCCGCCCACAAAAAACGCTTCATTATAGTTTCCAATACTTCAATGACTTTAACCGGAGCCTTATAAAGCGAAAAATAATATATCGGTAAGTTAGATAAAACCGATTTAATTAGAATAAGCCTTCCCCCAATAGAAAGATACTTCGCCTTCCACAACTTGAGTCTCGATTTACATTTATCAACAACCGCATCCTAATTCCGGATTCTATTCATATTAGCGCCCACTTTTATACCAAGAAAATCAAACAGGAGCATCCCATGTTTACACCCACATAACTCGGCCAACCTTGTAACTTCATCTTCCGAGCCATTAATTCCAAAAATGTTCGACTTGTGTAGATTTATTTTTAATCCCGAGCAAAGATGAAAGATACGAAGGAGCCGAAGCATAATCTTGAAATTCTCTATAGACCAATTCCCCACTATGAGCGCGTCATCCGCATAAAGAAGATGAGAAATTGTTGGACCATTAGAGCTGATTTTAATGCCTTCAAAACTACCAATCTCCATAACTATAAGGAACAGAAAAGGCGATAATGGGTCTCCTTGCCTTAAGCCTTTATCACATTGAAAGACATAAGTAGGAGATCCATTAACTAACACTGAAAACCGAGCCGATTTCAAAATCCCTTTTATCCACATACACCAACGATCCGGAAAACCCATTTGTTTCAATATGGAAATCAAGAAACACCGGTCAACGTAATCATAAGCTTTCTGGAAGTCAATTTTAAACATGAATGCCTTTTCACCTCTTCTCTTCAACCAAGATAAAGTTTCGTTGATAATTAGAGGCCCGTCCAGAATAAAGTGCTCCGATAAGAATCCACTTTGAGTATCGGAAATAATATCCTTCATCACCTTCTTGATACGATTTGCTAAAACTTTTAAGATAACTTTGGACATAACACCAATCAAGGTAATGGGCCTGTAGTCTTTTAAATCCGTCGGGTTTTTAATCTTAGGAATAAGAGTAATAAATGCCACGCTATATCCATGATTAAAAGTGCCCGTTCTATAAAAATCATCAAATAACCTGAAAAAATCTTCTTCAAAGAAAGCCCAAAAATGCTTCAAGAAATGGAAGTTAAAACCATCTGGGCCAAGCGCGCGATCACTACCACATTCAAAAACCGCACTCTTTATTTCTTCTTTAGAGAATTCAGCCACCAACTCCTCTTTCGCTTGATATGTCAATTTTTTTAACATTATCGCATTCCAAGGGCGGCCTACCTTCACAATCTGAAGAAAACATGGAACGAAAAAATGGAAAAATATGTTCTTTAACAAGGCTCGGCTTCGACACCCAATCTCCTTCAACCATTAACCCCGGGATGTTATTTTTAGCTTTTCTACCATTTACCACACAATGAAAGAAAGCTGAATTTTCGTCTCCCTCGACGGCCCATCTAACTCGAGATTTTTTCTTCACATCCAAAAATCTAAAATACTCTATCAAATCGATACCTTTCTTACATTCTTCATAAACCCAAACCTCTTCTTCTTGTAAGTCACAAACCTCCATTTTCCTTTCCAACCTAGCCAAATCAGATTGCATATTTAATAAAACAACCCCTTCTTTATCATTTGTAGCCGCCCACCAATCTTTTAAAGCAACTTTAACCTATTGAAATTTAGTCGCTATCCTGTAATCAGCAGCCCCTTCAAGCGAAAGGCCATCCAAAACTTCCACAATAAGGTTTTCACATCCTTCCCTTTTCAACCACGAATTATACCAACGAAAGGGTTTAGGACCAAAATTCGAATCAACTAGAGAAAGTAAAAGAGGGCAATGATCGGATTTATCTCTATTCAAAGATCTAAACACCGCTTACGGCCATTTATTTAAAAAGTTTTGACACACCAAAATCCGATCTATCTTACTAAACTTGAAACCCTTTTCAGTACCAACCATGAAAGTGAACTTATTACCTCTCATCTTATATTCGTTAAGCCCCATCGAATATATAAAATTATTAAAATCCGTAGCACTAACCGCATTAAACTTGGAGTTTTTCCTCTCCTCCGGATATCGCACCACATTAAAATCTCCTAACAATATCCACAACCCCACATGATCTTGCATAATTCCCATCAATTCCTCCCAAAGACGCCTCTTTTGAACCACATTTTGAGGCCCATACACATTCACAATATTAATAGGAGAATTATCCAATACAAGATTGCTAATAGACAATAAAAAATTCTGCTTTGCAACCGTTAATCTTCCAACAAAAACCTTTTCATCCCAAATATTTATAAGTCCACCCGATCACCCATTAGCATCAACCCTATCAAACTCAAAACCCTTTCTACCCCAAATACGATCAATAAGAACCGAATCAGAATTGGCTAATTGTGTTTCTTGAATCGCCGAAAAAGAAACATCATTCCTTTCTTTTAATCTTTTAACCCATCCAATCTTCCCGTCATCCCCAATCCCTTTCACATTAATAGTTAAAAAATTCATAATTTACCTTTCTGTTGTCCTTTATCCTCAACTGATTTTTGTACCAAATCTTCATAGTCATTCAACCTAGCTGCCAATTTATTCCCCAATAGTACAGTTTCCTCTACCTCATTCTGAATTTCATGTTCATCCCTTAAATGAAAACCTTCGTCCTTATCGCCTGAAGTAGACGAGTTAGAAGCTTCACTAACCTCCGGTTGCGAGTTTAGATCTATCCTCTTACTATCTTCATCATCCTTCGTTGTCTCCTTGTCTTCCATAATAAAGTCCTCCTGTTCAGAAACATTCTCCTGTTGTTGTTCTACAATATTTTCATTCCCCTGCTTGTTCAAACCCAACAAAACGTCCAAACCAAACGGGTCCAAACCAGTTGGGTCAAAGTCCTGTCTGGGTCGTTTCATTGGGTTGGGTCTTTCATCAATAGAGAGCATCTTGGGCTTTGTATTTAAAGTCTTATTTCTTCAGTTAGCCTTACATGTCAACTTAGCATTCTGGCCCAATAGAACTTCGCTAAAACCTTCCCGGCCCAAAGGTACATCAGGATTGAATTCATTATTCACCTTATTAATTTGTTCCCACTCATCCAAAGTTTGAAAATTGTCGGTCAACTTTACATCACAAGGAAAGGGTTGACTAACGTTTTGCTTATTAAATTGATTGGGAAACTCATCAATGGTATGCAAAGATTGAGGACTTTCCATATTATTTTCATTAATTGCTCCGTCATCCGCATTCAACCGATCTTTGCTGGAATTCCCTTCGACTTTAGCAGTAACATCGATGTCCAAACTCCTGAACAAAAAGTCTGGAATCCACTCGCCAATCTCTTCCATCACCCAAACTCGGAATTTACGTCGACGCCATTGAATTATTACCTCTTCCATAATCCTTTTGCCTTCTCCGACAAGGACCGCAATATACTCATAAGACAAATCATTATCATCTTGTTTAATCTTAGCTTTATGAATCACCTTACCAAACCTTGCACCAATCTCATTAACAGTTTCGTTACACAGAACATTCATCGGTAGTCCTTGCACCTTCAGCCAAGCGATCCTTTCAAAAGGGAAAGCTTGCCCTCTCCAAACAAACACCGAATGAAAAACATCAGTTTTCAGTAATAGTTTTATCCTTGTACTTTCAGCATCTTCCTCGGATTGAAAGGACAGAACCACTGATAAACCACCCAAATATTGTAGCTTTAACATATTCTGACAAGTCTCTTTAACAATCATCGAAACTTTTTTCAAACCGTCAACATCAAAAACCGTAACCACTAGAGCTCGTCCATGAATATCGCTAAACTCGTTAACCACGTCGGGACTAATCACCACCTTCTCTTCTAACTTGATATCTTCCTTGTAATCTTTAATATCAGTCAAAGTCTCCTTGAAGGAGACATTCTTAGTATCAAAAACATTCCTTCTCTCCGGTTCATCTTTTGTAACCAATTGAACAATAGCTTTTTCCAAAGTATGAAAACCCGTTTCCTTAGGAGAAACACCTTCTGAACTTGTAAATCTTGCTATATTAGCACGTATTTTGTATGAACCAATCCATAAATTCTGCATCATATCATGGAGAACTTCTTCATTCCGTGTTACTTTGAACGTGACAAATCCAAAACGCCATCCCATCTTATCCCTTTTCCGAGCGATATAAATCTTAATAACTTCCCCATGCTCCTTGAGAATACGTTCTAGATCTGATCCGCTACAACCATCCGGGAGGTTAGTAATGTAATACTTGATTAATCCGGTTGTTGATGATTCCTCCGTGTCTTCGATCGCCCATTCGAGAGTATGTATGTTACTTTATTTCTCCTTTTTAGTACATAAAATGTTATACGTTTTACCAATTACTGACCAAGATAATAACTACAGATTAGTTATTGTGTAAACATTTGTGTTTAATACTTTCGATTATTTTAAATGGTGAATATGTTTTTATTATGTTGTATTTTTATGCATGTTCAAGTCTTTTAACTTTAATATAAACTATATATAACAACCAAATGCATTTTATATAAAACTAAGCATGGATATATTTTTCGAAAAGTAGTAGCTAAAGTTTGATAGAAACTTCGCATTCATCAATGGATGCTCAGTAGCATGCTAGACAGAAAAGAAAAGGTTTGATTGAAAAAACCAAACGATGCTCCAGAAAAACGGAATGTATATACCTATTCTGAAATGTGATAGTTATGTGGAATTATTGATTTGCTCCTTTGAATGCGTTTGCAGGTGCTGTGAAGGCTTAAAAGCTATAGAGCAAGACATCTTCTGATCGACATGAGATTGTAACTTCAAATAAGATCAAGAATGAAAGTGAGAAGTTGTACCCTAGCAATGGAGATCACTGGCCTAAGGATAGATTGGTAATATCAGTCAATGGACATAGGGAAAACACTACGGTGTCAGTAGAGAGTAAATTATTGGATAAATGGTGGAAGTTCTTGCGAAGAAAAGAGAGTTAAAAAGCTGGCAGGAAAGTCAACCTGATGAAAACACGATGGAAAGCAGTCACACCCTCAAATTCCACTTGTGGGGTTTTACCCCGAGACACGTGACACACCAGGATCCAAGTCAACGGTTACAATAAACGACAACTATATGAATAGAAATAACGTAAACCAAACCATGCAATTTTAAAAGTATCAACCCAAATACAGCAGAAGCAAAATAGTTTATAATCCCATATGAAAGTAAAAGACAAATGTTTCAAAGTTTCAAACATGATACTCATGAACCTAGACGTCTTGTGACTCCGTGCACCTATCCAATACCACTACCTTTGCGACCTGAGAAAACATGCTAAAAATGTCAACATACTATGCTGGTGAGTTCACAGGTTTAATAAAAACGTTTCATAAGTTTAAAAGATCAATCCTGTTACTACTATGTTATTCGAACGTTAGCTAGACGTTATGTATGTTACTAATACGAGTGGAAACCATTACTGACAAGATGTTCCATATGTTGCTGTCCAAAATGGACTACCGTCATCCCTGGTAGAACTCGTGTGTCCGAGACAATATGCACCCGTCTGACCTCCAGTCGACCCGGGTGGGGTTTATTAGGCCTAATAGATCTATCCACATTTCCCCCATTACGTACCTCCATATTAGTTGTTTCCCTGGGACTTAGATGAATCGTATAGTAAAACAAAAGATAACCATAGTATAACATGATCATTGCGCATCCAAAATGTGTAGCATGTTTCTCCCCCATGAGAAAGTGAGTGAATATGGGACCGTGAAACTCACCTTAGGTTACGTTCTTCTTAATTAGACAAATCGATAATGTGATGATAGCCCCTAGTACCGGCAACCTATCATAAAAGGTGTATAAGTGTCTTGACTAATAACCCATATGTTAACTAGTCCCCGATTATCCAAACCATGATAATTGTTTGAAAACGTGTTTGAATGCTGACCCGACCACACAAGACAGACTCGACATCCCGTTGGTGAACCGCTACATCAGTTGATTAAGCATATATGGTTTACATATAAGTAAAGCACATAAAACACTTAGTTTATATCAAAGGTTCATATTTGCACACGTGGGTACGAATTGGAAATATTTCCCCTCATTCGTAACCTTTATTTGCACGAATAAGAATTCATTCCTCCCGTTTGTGCCCTTGTAAGCACGAATGAGAATTCCTTTACCCTATAAGCACGAATGGAAACTTTCTCCTATCATTCGTACCTTTATTGGCACGAATGAGAATCTTTTCCTCTCAATCGTACTATCGAGGGTACGAATGAGATTCCATTCGACTTGTTTGTCTGCTGAACCATTTCGACGAACAAAAACCCATCAAACCTGACTGAAAACTTCACGAAATGCTGCAAATCACAGTAGTCACCCTCGTTTATCCTATCCACATGTAACTACACCTATTTCACACATTAATTCCTCCACTTCCCATTCCAAATCACAACTTTACCCAAAATAGCAAATTATGGAGATGTCACATCAATTGCATGAAAATTTTACCCAAAATGGAAATTATCAAAATATTGTCATACTCAGATCAATAGACACAGATTTACATATGCTAACCCATTGCTAATCATATTATCATCATCATGTTTATGAACAAACCCTAGATATAACATAAAAACAACTAAAATAGGTAATGGTACACCAAATATCAATTAATCAATAACACACTCATAAATCATGCTCCAGATCAGTCCTAAATCATTTGTACAACATCTACATATCATTTCATCCATTCAAACCATATAGAGTAGTCACCAACATCATTTACACTTAGGTTTTTGTAAGAAAAATCATTATTTAGGTCTAGATCTAGTTTAGAAAGATGTTAGAAACGTTTTTATTTAAGGAAACTCAATTAGATCTGGACAATTAGGGTTTATCAAAAACGTATGAAAATGTATTGAAAAGGGTTTAGATGATTAACACACCTTGAATTTTTACTTGATATTGATATAAAACTTGTTTTGGCTTTAGAATATAAGAAATAAGGGCAAAAACTCGTTTCTATAGGTTTGGGTTTGAGAGAGAGCACTTGGAGGCGAGTTAAGGTTGTGAAATGATGAAAATGAGGCAAAGGGATATATTTATACTATATTCTCATTCATACCTTCTTGGGTACGAATGAAAAATAATTCTTCTCATTCGTACCATCTAAGGTACGAACGGGGATTCTAATTTCTCATTCGGGCCTTCGATTGCACGAATGGAAATTCCAATCCTCCAATTCTAATCTAAGACTCCTAAACCATCATTTTGACATATGTTAACATACCAAATCACATAAACATGCATTCACAAATCGTCAATTAGTCATAGAATCTATCTATCTATCTATACTATATATAAAGTACCCACCACCTTCCTCACCAACACTCGACCGTATCCCCACCTATCTTCTTCCATGTTTACGCCGATAATCTATCTCCATCTCCGACTAACCACCTCTCCAGTTCCGATAACCTATCTCCATCTCCGGCAACCTTTATCAGACACCACACACCATCATTCACAGCCGCAAGATTCTGTTTAGGGTCGGTTTTTGATGAGGATTAAAAGTCCCATGATTCTGTTTATCATCTCTATCGTTTTCATCTTCAATTGAAACGATTTAGGAACTAGGGTTCATAGACAACCAGTTCATAGACAGTGGGTATTAACCCTTGTACCTGGGCCGGTGTACAATGTGACACTGACAGTAAACTTTAAAATAAAAAGTTTTAAACAATGCCCCTTAACTTTTGGTTTTTATATTTTGGCCACATAGAAGTTTTGGTTTTTACATTTTGGCCACGAACACTAACCGAGTTAGACCTCAGTTAGTTTGGAAGTGATAAAAGCAAACAAGTTGAAAATTTGGAGTGCTATTGGCCAAAGTGATAGTTGGGAGTATTATCCGCCAACAGGCGATAGTTGGGAGTATTAAAATCCATTTCCCCTATATTGTATTGTATTGTATTGTATTGTATTGTATTGTATTGTATTGTATTGTATTGTATTGTATTGTATTGTATTGTATTGTATTGTATTGTATTGTATTGTATTGTATTGTACTGTACTGTACTGTACTGTACTGTGCTGTGCTGTGCTGTGCTGTACTGTACTGTACTGTGCTGTACTGTACTGTACTGTACTGTGTTGTACTGTACTGTACTGTATTGTATTGTATTGTATTATATTATAATATAATTATTATTATTATTATTATTATTATTATTATTAAACTATAGCATGATGGTTTTATTGGTTTCAGTCTTCAGGCACTTTTTTTTAAGAAAGGTTGTAAACACAAGAATTGAATTAGTAAAATAAAGTTACAAGTATAAATAATTTATGAATCATGGCTGGTCTTAGATCATGTGCAATGGGCATTATGTGGGCATGAATGAGATTGATAACGCCCTTAACACCGTCCCCCAGAGCATTATAGGGGCATGAAGAGGAATGGGTATTTCTAGTATAATGCCCAAAGAAAAGAAAAATAAGGAAATAATTGATTAAAAGGGCATTAAAAGGGATTAACCATTACATGTTCTTTGAAAGGGCATTATGACGATGATGTGACGAAAAATGCCCTTTAAAGGGCATTAACCATTACCCATGGTTTAAGGGCACTAATACTCTGATGTCTTCTGTTGTATGTGAAATTAGTTTGATGATTAAGGTATACAATCTTGTATACATGGTAACAAAATCCATATAAATCTGGCATCTGCAAATTAATATATTTTTTGACATTGAAAGCCAAATGTTTAATTTTAAAGAAAAGTTAATGAATTTATTGATATTCTATTTTAATCTTATTCTTTTCAATCGTGTACTCCTAAAAGTCAAACAATCTTACAGTTGAAAATAAATCCTCTTTGAATTTTTTGCCTAACAATATAACCTATCAATATCTTTTAGTTTGTTAATAGTTGCATTGCAAATCATGGTTTTTTGGGTGTTTGGATATGGCTCATTGGTATGGAACCCTGGGTTTGAGTATGATGAGAAAATGATAGCCTACATCAAGAATTACCTTCACATGTTTGATCTTGGTAAAGACTTGTGCAAAACAATGTTTTTTTAACTTTGTTACCTTTTTTATGCATCTTTGTTAATCTTGTTTTAATAATCATACTCTTTTTTTCATAGCATGTATTGATCACGGAGGTACGCTTGAACACCCTGTGAGGACGTGCACACTCGAATACAAGGAAGGGCCATCTGTGTAAGTATCAATTTTAGTTCAAGCCCTTCTAAGCTAATTATAAAAAAAAGGGTCAATTAATTTTCTGATTGATCACAAAAATGTAATAGTAAATGAAGTTTGTTAAAGTTTTTGTTGGAATTTTTTAAAATAAATGAATGGATATTTAATTAACAAAATTTATTAATTAATGTATTCATAATGTGAATTGAAGAAAAACTCTTGAGTTGAGTTTTTTATTTCACTTAATTAACTTTTATTAGAGTGTTAAGTCTCTAATTAAAAGAAAGACTCTTCACTCATCCTCAACTCTTGTATAATATAGGTTATGTGCCTTGTTTGATACTAGAGAAAATAATATACTTGAATACATGGAGGGTTCTTGAGAAGAATAAAGACTTCACTCATGTGTTGAGTACATAGAGATAAGTACTTTCTATCAAATTCCATAAGTTCTAACACTATAATTTACCTGGTGTAACCTTGGGCGCGTGGCCTTCTTCGGCAGTACAGACTGCTTCGGCTGTTGTACCCTGGGAGACAGACGCGTTATCTTTAGTAGAGGCGCGAAATCTGTTTTAAGGGAAGCGTGTTGAACGCGTGCCTTAGCCTCAACCGTCAACATCTTGTTTGTTCATTCTTGCAGATAAAAAGTGCACAAAAAGGATCATGTTGAAGACTCTATGTCTTGAAGATCTTGCCAAGGATTGTACAAGAAGACTTTGTTCAAGTCCTCGTTAAAGACGAAGAGAAAATTGTACAAGAAGAAACGGTTTAAGTCCTTATCAAAGACAACGGTTTGAATCTTTTGTGTATGTCTTTTTAATTTTCGTACATGGTGCTTGTACTACTGTTTCCCAAAATATGTATAAAGTGTATATCTTTATTATTTTGTTAATATTATTTTAATAAAATCGTGACCCATGTCCTACAGTTTCTAATTTTTAATCTAATTTACTTGTTTTATTCTTTAGTGGGGAGCGGTGTATTATGTTAGAGGAGGTTAAGAGAAGGAAAGATTGGCTATGAAGGTATATCTTTTTGGAAGCTAAATCAAGTATTTATTATATTTTTCTTGTAAAAATAAATAATGGCTTTATGGAGGTTCAAAACGTTTTAGTGACATTTATCAGGCTAATAAACTGCTCATACCTATTTATTTTAGCTCGACTTACATAAATCGTGTTTATGGAAGGCTTATATTTATATTGTTTAAATTTATTTCAGTATTTAGAGAACAGAGAATGTGAGTACGATTAGAAGACTACTATCGACTTTTTCAAGGTTAAGATACTTCGAAGTTCCATAAGTTCATTTTGTCATCAACTTTAATCACATGACTAAAAGCTGAAATTATTTGTTTACTCTTGATTTAGGAAGGGGAGACCGACGAACCTACTTTATTAGGAGTTACAGTTTCACTTCAACCCCAGACAAGGAATCAAATAAGTACTACCTTGGTCCTGCACAATTGGAGGATATGGCAAAGTAACATACTGATCATTATGTAATTTGAACCCCTTTTTGAATCCGTGATTGGCGCGTTTTTAATTACTTTATATTCTTTTTCAGACAAATAGCTACTGCTTTTGGCCCATGTGCAGTGACGGATCCAGGATTTTTTTTTCCAATGGGTTCAGTGTTTTAAGATGCTCCAATTTTATAAAACTGGATATAAAATTTTTCGGGTTGGTTCAACGGTTCGGGTCGGTTTTTTACACGTAAATAATCGTTTTTAACTGTCTATCGTGTACAAGGGCAACTTAACATTTTTGGAGGCCTAAAGCGAGATCTAAATTTAGGGCTTCCAAAATGTAAACTTATCACATAAGGGCTTTTTTCTATTATAAGACTATAAAATCAACCAAATATCTAATAGACCTTTCATATGAGTTAGAATATATGTTTTAAACTAAACATAACCTACCTTTCCAGCCAACCATTCCCCCACATTTCAACAATGTTACCTGTAAAATATTTTGTCTAGAACTTGAGATTGTGAAATCTTACAACGATTGCTGTTATGTAACCTAGATGTCTAGAGTTCGAGGAGTTAATTGGGTTCACTACTATTTCTTATATTATTAATCTAATTAAGACATTAAAAATATAAATATTTAACCTGACTGGCAAGCACACCATGGTGCTTTGGGGGTATAAGTTTCTTTCCAATGTTTTCATCATGATTGTAGAAGTCTAGTTCCCAAAGCTGGATATCCGAGGCCGCTTCAGTAAAGTCGAAACCCCTGTAGTTGCAATGAATCTCGGGCTCACCAACTAGCGGCAGCTCAGCGGTGGTTGTTTGAAGGAGCTTTAGGTCTTCAGGATTAGGGAAGGAATGGGGGGCTGTGTATTTTGTTTGAAAGAGCTTTACTGCTTTAAGTTTAGGCCCTTAGGAGTTTTAGATTGGTTTTATTAGAATAATAAAACCCAATTTAAGGCTGGGTTCATTAAGGGAAAAAATTAAAGAAGAAGAAACGCGGACAGCAGCTTCGAACTGAGAACCTATGAGTTAGAAGGTGGAGGAGTTAACCATTGTGCCACTCATGTTACTTGGCTATAGGTTCATAGCCAATTTTTCTTATGGGTTTATGGCTCAATTTTTATATATATTTATACTAGAATTCGAACACCGAATGGGTTCGTCTGAACCCGTACCCGCCTTCCTAAATCTGCCCCTGCCCATGTGGAAACAACAGAGACTATATTTTCTTGTTGGAGAAGGCGATGTTCGATATTGGTGAGTGATTATCTACATTTTCACTATGGCCATTTCAAGTATTTTCAACTTTCCCACAAAAATTGCAGCCATCTTCATAATGTGGATGTCAAATTTTTTGTTTTCAACTTACCTTTGTCCCTCGAAAAATGCGTTGATATCCATGATACTTTGGGACACATATCCCATCTAAATTACTTGATTGTCCATTGTTATCTATTGCTTTTGCTCCCACAAGATTCTTGTTTATCATTCTATATGGGCATCTTTGACAAAACAAGAAAAAATTCCTATACAATGTTTGTCGTTTACCACGCCAGTCACTTCAATCCTCTTAACTATTTTGTTGTGTCGGAATGTGTAGAGAACGCATATGTCTTTTTGCTTACCTCGTTTAACCACTTTATTATTTTTTATGTTGACTCATTTTGACTATTTCATATTTTTTTCTAATCATTTGACCATCATATATCTACTTCATATACACATATTTTACTTGATTTTTTTCGTTCTAAGGCTTGAATTATATTCCTGCACGTAATGTCGATCCCCACAGCAACGCGCGGGTTCCCCACTAGTCTATATTAATAAAAGAAATCATATGAGAGACACATGTCACTCCCTCATGAAGTCTCACATTAATTATTCAAAACAATTAGTTTCATTCAATTAGTATTTAAATTATTTTCATAATTGTTTTTAATAACCAATATAAAAATATTAGAAGACAAACATTTTTATATATCCAATCTTCTCACATATGATTAATCATTTCTAAAAACTGTTTATAATTATAAAACTAAAAAAAAATACTTATCATACTTTAAAATTACATAATTAAATTTTCAAACTTTAAAGTCAAATCAAATTTAAATAGTTCAAATTACCTCTATCAATTCATCTAATCAAAATATGACTGTTCACAATTAAATAAATTTTGATAAATACATTTTTTTAACCACGAAATAAATCAGAAACTTTGGAATAACAATTTAAAATATGAATTTAATTTGTACAGAATTAGCTTGATTCCATTATAACATTCTTGCGAAATAAAAATTAATGTTTTTAAACTTCACAATATTAAAACTCTTTACATTTGTGATTTAATAATTGCTAAATGTTTAAGATATTTCAAATTAACTTTAGATTTTTGTAATCTTGCTTAACTTTAAGTTAAGAGATTTTTAGGTTGCTATATGTGTTGTGTGGGGGTTAGTTTGTAACAATTTACTTCTTTGTTGATCACTGACAAAGTAATAAAATGTTTTCAGATTTGACTTATTTCTTAGTTATGTTATAATTTTTGAACAATTGTTTATGTTTATGTCACTTTTTTAATTTTATTATCACTTTCGAAAACTATCATTTTTTATTTAAATATTTTATTTTTTGTTTAACTTAAATAAGAAAATTATGTTCCAATTTCAATAAAAAAAATCACTATTAATATGACTCACGATGACGACAATCAAAAGACAAACAATTGTTATCAAGAGTTGCTTTGTATTTGAAATACACAGTTCTCGGTTATGGCTAATTGTGCGTCCCGTTATCAAGAGTAAAAAGCAGAGTCAGGGTTAAATTATTAATACTAAATAGAGATAACAATGTTAACAAATAAAACAACAAATGTTGTATATAAAGAGATACGTAGAGATTTGTGATTTTTTTTTTGTATTTTTTAGGAACTATATTATAAATTAAAATTTTTAATTATTTACATTAATACGTAATCTCAATTACTATATATTTAAACTTTATATAAATTTTATTTATTATACCCGTGTGTCACACGGGAAAATAACCTAGTGTATAATACTTGATAACTTATCCCAACTATGTATCTCCACCAACAAC
This sequence comes from Ambrosia trifida, assembly GCA_028751855.1. Classification (NCBI taxonomy): domain Eukaryota; kingdom Viridiplantae; phylum Streptophyta; class Magnoliopsida; order Asterales; family Asteraceae; genus Ambrosia; species Ambrosia trifida. The sequence continues at coordinate 11,657,702 of CM054126.1, read as the reverse complement.
GGGACTCAAGACTCGTGTGTATAAGTGTGTTTTCCACCCAATAACTCCCCGAACCATTTAACCCTGGACAATACGTGAATGTAAATCAACTCCCGATGGTTCCCGGAACCATCGAACCGACTCAACTAACCTAGTTAAGTACGTCAGATAAATGTTTTGTTAAGGTAGAATTATATGTTTGCAAAAAGTATTAACCTGAGTTTGCCGGGTGTCACAAAAGAAGTGAAGATAGAACAAAAATGAAAGATAAGAGACCGGGGACTGAATTAAAGAGTTTACTGATGACAGGTATTTCAATAGAGGGAAAACAATGAAAATATTAGGTTACATGCATGAATCATATAATTCTTTTTGTCACTTTGTATTAGAATTTCTAACACAGGACGCTTCCGGTGTATAATCTAGTTAATTATTATTTAATCTGAAAAAGATTGAAAAAAATGATGTAATATTATTATTTAATAAGAAAGATAGAGACGTGAAAATAATGGTGAGGAGGCATCAGAATGTTACATGTGTCCTCTTTTTTATTCCCCACCCTTTTCTTTCTTCTTCCCCTTTAGAGGCTCATCACCCACACCATTTGTCCACCACTTGGGTGATGAGCCGCCTCCGGTGATGTGGCGGTTTATGTGGAGGCTTCCAGCTCCAAGTGATGGACCTCCACCCCACCCGCCATTTTAAGTTTTTTTTTTTAAATAATGTTCATTCTGTTTGCCTTCGACATATTTGGATTCCTAGCCCCTGAGGCTGTTTACTTTTTGGAGTGGGTGCAGAAGGTCGTCCAGAGTGACTTGTAGAGCCTGAAGAACCAAGAGTTTGTATTTAGTAGATTAGGCTTTTGCAATTAAAAAAGGAATAGCGACATAGCTTATTGCCCGCTTACCCATTATCCATATGTAAAAACATTAAACAAACTAGTATTATGCTCGCGCGCTTCGCTGCGCATATACAATTCTAAAAAAACATGGCAGCGTATTGCATTCTAATTTGGCTAAATTCCGTAAAGCATGTCTCTTTCTCACTCTCATTCTCATAAGAGACGGCTTTTGAAAGTAAATTTAAGATTTAACAATCAAAATTACAATTCTTGTTTTTTTTACAACCCACATATGTTTTTATGTTTATTTTGTTCATACAATCATTCAAGCTTAACTTTCTTAGTATAATATAATGATTTTAGAATTTATATTTATATTATAGTCATTTTGCAATTGATCTAGACGGTCACTTTGTCTTTTTAATTGAAATCATATAAGGGTGAGGAGCTTGAAAACAACTCACATGATAGTAATGAATGTGATAATTCAAATACATTAATAAGTCTCTAAATTGATTATATAGTTATAGTACAAGTGCATAATGCAATAAGGGGTATTATGGGGAACTTTTACATGACATATCTATGTTAAAGCATGAGTCTTTTGATATCCCATCTTAAAATGGGTGTAAAATTACTTTTCTAGACATGTCTCCTCCTTAATAAGGTAACTAGTGGGTTGGCTCGCGCTATGCGGCGGGTACACAACCTCTAATATAACGCTACTATACGCAATCTAAAAGACATGTTATAAGATGCTAGTCGCACTCTAAAGCATTTAAGAAGTCGTTAATGTTCTCTAAATATTTTTGTTTAATAAGAATAGGGGACCAAATCCCGGCTTAGTGATATGATAGTTATGAATGTGAAATATTTATGTTGTAAACTATGTCGTCAAGGTAAATAGGCGCACTTACGATAGCCAGAATGGCATGTAGAAAAGAAAATAAAAAAATTAATCACTTTATTCATCTATGCTTTAGTGATTGCACGAAATTGATTAAACACGACGTGTCGATGGTTAATGATAGAGTTTATGAGTTGCATTATTATTTTGCATTGTCCATGATCGATCCGTGATAGATGTATTGATGGTTAATGATAGAGTTTATGAGTTGCATTATTATTTTGTACAATTGTTATTAAAAGTGGTACATAAGGGTATAAATGGATCAAAGAGGGTAAAAATTTGAAGATTACACTTGAGGCTTTTGGTATGTCATCTTAACTTTGACATTTTAGACATTTTTGCCCATGGCTCCCCCTTTATAATGTATACTAGTGGGAAACTCGCGCGTTTCTGCGGGACGATTAAGATAAATATATTTTTTTGAACAATGCACAAACGTAGCCATGTTAGCCCACCAAGTTGTGGGAAAAGTGTAAAAATATATTGTCTTCCTTCCATTGTCTTTGAATGCAAAACGATATATATGAATTTGTCTTTGAATGCAAAACGATGGTTTCTATACGATTAGTTAAACTTTTACATTATCAAATTACCTGTTGTGAATATTTGATTATTCATTTATAAATTTTAAAATCTGTAAAATTCTTTGTATCTCAATATTATATTTAGTATTATAATATGAGAACTTCTAATTTGTGAAAGTACCTAATCTAAAATAATAATATGCAACTCTTGACGAATAATTTTATTTGTCATGTAAATATAAAAAAAGAATAAAATAAATAACAATGTAATGAAACTTTTCTCATGTATGACGGTTATAGCATTCAATGGTAACTTAAAGGTAGGAGACGGTTTCAAAAACACAAGTTGGAATGCATTGGATTAGTATTTTGTATTATTGCCATAAAAGGTTGTACCAAGGGGCATAAAAGGAAGAAAAGTGGTAAAGTTTAAAGAATTACACTTGTGACTTTTAAGTTGTCATCTTAACTTTGACATTTTGGACCTTTTTACCCATGACTCCCCCTTTATAATGTAAAGAGGGAAGAAATTATAATAAAGAGGGATGAAATTAAAGAGGGGTGAAATGATTTCTTTGGGTTACATGGTACAAGTATCTTAATGCATTGAAGGGTAAATTATGGAAGATTTATATGGCATTTGAGAGTTAAAACACATGGCTTTTCATATGTCATCTTAAATTTACCAACTTGGACAAGTTTGCCCATCCCTCACTCTTTATAATGTAGTAGAGAAGTATAGATATAGATTAACAAATTATTGGTATAAAAAAATAAAAAATAATAAATTTCAATTATACAAATCTATAATATACATTATAAAGGAGGAGTGATGTACCATATTGGAATTTTGATATGGGTACAATTTTTAAAGCAACAAGTATAAGAGAATAAACCTTATTTCATAAGGGTATTATAAGGATATTGGGGACAATTAAGACACTTAGAGGGTTAGTAGAGTAATTTTATCTTTTGTTTTTAGTTAAAAGCTAAAATATCATTCCTAAAGTACCCCTAACTCCCTTCATCTTCCCTCTTAGGCCATATGAAGAGCTCTCCTAATCAATTATTCATTGATTGTGTTTTATGTATATTAATCATTCATAACAAATTCCATTGATAGTATGGAAAGTTTTATCTTCATACACATCTAAATTCCTTTCATATGCAATTTCATTGTTAATGGTGACTAAAGAGCCGATTAGAACAAGATCCTCACGCACAAGAAGATTTTGTTAGTAAACATAGTGGTTATAAATCAGAGGTAACCTTTTCTTAAACTCAATTCTACTCATGTCTTTATTGTTTATATAAATCAATTTTATACACTATATGTGGCTTATTTCTTATTTTGACTTGTGAATTGTAGGTCTGTGGACTCAATTGGTCTTATGATATCCGTGAATTACATTAGGCGGAACTGATAACAATGTAAGTAAATAATATACTTATCATATTGATCTCTTTTTTGTTAGTAACTAACTTCACTTATTTTCCAAATATTTCTTTGTGTATATATAGTTTTTTTGTTTGGAACCAACATTTGACTCAACCTATTTTGAACTACTATGAGAATACAAGTGTTATGAAAGTAGTTGCTTGGTCTCCACATCTTCATGGACTTTTGGCTTCTGGTGATGGTACTGTAGATCGATGTATTCGACTATTCGGTTTTGGAACACGATCATTAATTCTCACCTGAGCTGCATCGATACTGGTAGTCTGGTAACTTTTCTCATAAAGATTTCTATATTTTTTTTCAAAGTTTTCAAGATCATTTCAATCATAATATTCACCTTTAATCCACCAACTCAAACATCATACTATCGGTTTTGAAATTCCACAAGCATTTTATGATTTTGATTGTCAATCCTAGAAATCGTAGGCCTCAAATCCATGGTTGAGACCTAAAACTACAAGATCAAACTTCAAGGATATTATTTGATTTGCTATTGTTTGCATTAGTTACTCTTTTAAGGTAACTCTCCATAGTCCATAAATTCAATTGGTTTATTGCACTATATTATCTAGATAATGACATGTTAACTACGTAATCACAATAATTATTGTAGAGTTTGTCATGTTGAATGTCTATTAATTTTATATTTTATACATATCTAATGTGTTACATGTATTGATTTATTTTATTTTTCTAATTAAATATTGTTTATGATAAACTAAATGTCTTATTACACGGACATTTGAACATCATAGTATAGCGAAGTTCTTCTTACCCATCCCCTTAATATACAACACACATATTATTTTTATCTTTTTTTTTCAAGAAATACAAATTTGGTTTCTTTCTTTAAGAAAACACATGTGGATAATAGATGCTTTACGGTTCGTTCTAACGAAAAAGTTTGGCTGATAACTATGGTTTTGAATAACGGCAGCGCTAGATCACCGAGTCAAGATACTTCGGTTTGAAGCAATTTTATGTTTGGAAAGGTTTTTTCAAGATCTTTAGCTTCAAATAATATGGATGACACTAGGGGTGAGCAAAGTAACCGCCATAATCGATAATATAACCATAACCGAAATAATTGAACCGCTTTTAACCGATAACCAACATGACCAATGGTTATCGTCATTAAATTTCTTTAACCGGCTGATCGCTTATGGTTATGGTTATGAAGCTTTGGTTGACCGATATAACCGAACCGAATTTGTAATGTTAACTTTATGTGATAGATTTATGTTTTACATTAACTATGTAGAGGTTTTTACTATAATAAAAGTATCTTATTAACAAAATGATCTT